>JAUZST010015331.1:0-10255 GCA_034779995.1 Parotocinclus haroldoi | reverse complement strand
AGAGAGACAGAGAGAGACAGAGAGAGACAGAGAGAGACAGAGAGAGACAGAGAGAGACAGAGAGAGACAGAGAGAGAGTGTGATGGAAATCAGGAGTGTGGTTTATTCAGTTTTCTCTCTTTTTTTGTAACAGATTAGTGCACAGGGGCTTTGATACAAGGCAGCCCTCCAATACAATCCCCAGTCTCTGGGTAATTATGTGCTTGCCTTGTTTTTCGTAGCCCCACCCCGTCTAGCATCTGTGGCCTCTCTGGGATGAGGGGGAGTGTGTCTTGTGTAGGGCTGTATTGTTTTTTTTTTTTTGGTGTCGAAATGAGCATGCTATCCAGGCTGCGCCCCCTGACCCCACGCTGTATTGTGCCAGTTTATCCTGCAGTGTGTAGTAATGAGTTGTGTAGTAATTCTAATGGGGTTGACCCTTAAAATGTTCTTTGCTAATCCCTCCACCCTTTCTCTGACACACATGCGAGTGTACCCCTTTGTTCCCTCACGCCCTGATTTGTATTCAACCACACTTTCTTTTATTTAAAGTTAAAACACAACAACTTTGGCCTCAATTTTTGCAGCACAAGCCATAGCCTGTTGCTTTGTTTTATTTACATTTTTTTGCGAATGGCTTCCTGGAGAAAAAAAACGCAACGGAACAGCATGCATTATTGTTTGGTTTAAAATTTAGCTTTCCCAATAACACTACAAATAAAAAGCAATGTCTTGCTTTTCTGCCTTTCTTTTGCATTAAAAGCTCTGAATTTATATACATACATATGAAAATGCATTATCTCAGCTCCCCGTCCCCACGTTCTAAATCAAGAAAGCTTGAATGTGTGCGGCCGGTAAGGGCGTGTGATACTGACAAAAAAATGTATCTCGATATTTTTGAGGATTATGTTGGTAACGATAATTAGACTATACTTTGCATCCTTCAGAAAAAAGTGTTTGTAAATTATGTTCTGTAAAACTGGACTTTGACCTGAAACTGCATTACTGTAGTTCAGATACTTCTTATTCGGTGTTTGCATGTTCTCCATTCCAAAGACATGTATGTTAGAGTAATTGGTGTATCTAAAGTAGCCTTTATTATGTCAGTGTATCTACCCTAACGTGGCTCGTCACATTTGTTGAAGAGAACAAATTGCCAATGTGGCAATATTTGGTTTCAGCCGGTTTTGGCACCAATTAAGACCTTTAGAATCTGGGTTGTATATGGTAGTTATAGCTTTTCGAAAACAACAAATCAAATCCATTTTGCACAGTACTGTAAAGGAACAAGTGGTCATTATGTTCACGCGTGTACTGTCAGCAGTGGTCTCATTACAATCTGAGGGAAATCTAGCTAGCATTATAGCATGTCGCTGATATTTGCACTGTACTTTTAAGTTGTGGAATTAGTTGTCATATGGACTGTGTGTACATAAATATGTAAGCACAGTTGCTGTAGTGATGCTGCAGTAACCGAGTGAAGTATCACCTCAGGCACTTCTTTAATCCAGCAACGGGGACCTGCAACTCTCTCTTCGAGTGTCTCGCGCTCTCTCTCTCTGACACTTCCTATCTCTGTCTGTACACTGGGTGGTTTATAAAGTGTGGCGCATGGCATTATTAAAGTGTTCACCGTTTATACTGCTCAGCAGTGTGCCTTCATGCATCTACAATGAACAAGATAATGTTAAAGGGTTTCTCCACCATGACGATGCTCACTTTTCTGCCTCTCCTGTCAACACATTTTTGACCTTCGAATGCCTCTTTTCCAGCGTTGGAGCCGGCGTTAGTTCAGGGAATGACTCAGTCTGTCAAGAACCTGTTTGAGTGCTGATCCCTTATATAATGAGATGTGAGATTCTGCTAATGCACAGCCTGAAAATAATAAGCGTGGTAGGGTTTTATTTCAAGGATTTTTGCCATTAGATTGCACTATTCACAAAAATGAATGTAAAATGTTGCATACTTTAACCTTAAATATTGCATAATGAAACATCCCCTAATTTTTTGTAAGCAGTGTATGTCTCAATGCAAAACATTAAGTTATAATCACAGGCAAAATGACACTCGCAGGTGCTCTACAGTGTGTTGTTTGCCTTTTTTAAGAAATGCGTATGGAATATTTTTTTTTAGGATCACTTGAACGAGAGGAGATTTTGACCTTAATGCACCACCGCTTTTAATGAGGATTAATTAGGTCTTTCTCAGTTCCTAGTGAGTGCCCTTGCTTTCTAACCGAAAAATGCAGCTAATGCAGTTACCTAATCCTGTCACCGATTCTTCACACCCTCTGCATGAGGTCAGTAAAATTGTAATCTGTTCTTTAGGCTTCTTTTTGGAGGAGCATCATAACATACACATTTTTACTAACATGAGGGAAAATGTAAGGCCTTATGAGATATGTGGTTTAGCAAATGTAGCTGGTGAGCATTCATACCTTACATTAATACGTTAATGGATTAAAACTAGCAATATCCATTGTGAATCATATGTGAAATTTGTAAAAAAAAAAAAATAAAAAAAAAATACATTAATTATCTACATTTAACACCTGAGAATCAACAGGTGCAATATAATGCAGTCATTTTGGTTTAAAGTCTTCCACATAACACTGCAGTTAAATTTTATCCATATGTAGGTGCAATCTATTTCAAAATCAAATTAAATCAAATGGTTTTAGTTACTGCAAACAAACATTTATATTGAATAATGTTTTGTTTAAACAATTGTTAGATTACCGTGTCTTGTTTGGGTTTCCTCTGGGAAGTGTGTGTGTGAGTATAGACTCGCTACCCTGAAATGGGTGTGGAAAATAATTACATGGATAAATTACTTAAATTACATAAATTAATAACATAAGGGAGTGGTGACCTCCTAAACCACATTAATCATACCTACAGTAGTATAAGCACAATATGAAGGAGTGGACAGTAAACCTGCTCGTCCTGGTCAAGCTCCTATGCCTATCTCTAGTAAACCAACAGTACAGGCATAAGCATGCCCTAGATGGAACAACTGCCCATTCCAGGACCAGTAGGGGTTACTCTTTTAGGGTTCACCTCTCCAAAACACAACCATTCATGTTTACAGGTGATCCCTGACCCAGCCATAAGGCACTGGTGGGATCCAAACAGAGGCCCTTGCAGTGGTGGGCTAGTATATTTGAGAGCCCAGTGTACATTTTTTTAAAACTTTGGTATTTTGTGGTATAAAAGAATTTGCTTCTTTCAAGTGGCAGAGTTTAAAAGCATAGTTTGTGTTATGTGCATAAGATGTATTTACGAAACCGAAATGGATTAAATGCTAATTTTAATGATTCCTTAATTTAATGATTTATTAATTGCATCAGAATCAGAATTTGATTGGTCGCGTGCGTGCGTGCGTGCGTGCGTGCGTGCGTGAGTGTGTGTGTGTGTGTGGGGGGGGGTTCTCAAATGATGTTTTATTTGCACTAGCAGTGTTGCTCCAGTCAGTTAATCAATTGCCAGTAAAATGGTTCTTTCATCCTCAGACCACTGGTTCTTGGTTGTGTTATTGATTGTGCTGTTTTTCGTAGCAGTCATTTTTGCTTTCTAACTTTTTTTTCATCTTTTTTTAATTGTGCTAGTTTCACTTAGCAGAAATCCTTTGCCGGTGGCCTTACAGCTGTTACAGACTCTCAACCCCAAATCACAAAAAGTTGGGAATGTATGGAATCCCTTCCAATCTTTCTTTGAGGAAAAAAATTTAAACAGTTCTTTTTTACACATTTCTTGACAAACTGGAGATCCTTTGCTCACCTTTGATAAGATACAAGCTGTCATGGACACAGATACGGGATATAAACCCTGGATCTTCCAGTCCACTGTTCAGTACCTTTATGTCTAAGCCAACACAATCCCAGTTGTAGGTGGCAGTGTGGTGCAGCAGGTTTAATCAGTGTTTCACTGAATGGTGAAGGATAAAATAATCTCTTCTGCTCTCTCTCTCTCCCTCTCTCTCTCTTTATATATATATAAACAATAAACAAACAAAATGTTTTTTTTTACCCAGCTCTGTGTCGCCTCACACCTGTCCCATATTTCCATAACTGTAACATCCCCATGTCTTCACACTTTTTTTTTGTGAGCCAAGTTCAGGGCTTTATTCCTGGAGATCAGTGTGGTCAGTCTGAGTTTGTCTCTGCTTTCTAGCCCAGCCTATCATTAACCTTTTTTTATCTTTTTTTTTTTTCTTATTTGCATTTTTGGTGGCACAAAATGTAGTGCATCTTTAAAAGGGGTGCAACTATGCAGTCGATTCACAATGCTGAGCTCACGTTTTGATTTAATATTTTCTTTTTATTTCTGAAGGGTAAACACTGCAAAATGATGCACAATTAGTCGAAATGACAGTCCTGCTTCTGGGAAATGTAAAAATGCATTGTAGAGGAGTGTCTAGCAGCCAGCAATCTCACAGAGCTAACCTACCCGAAAGTAGCCTTTGAGAGCCTTTTTATAAGGCAGCAGGCAACTTTTACGCCCTCTTGTTGCAAGACCCAGTGTCTACTCACTGAGACTGAGACATAAGAGCATCTATCTTTCTATCTGGTTGCGTTATTTTTCTTATTCATTGTAACAAAGTGCTATCTCAAATTAAAAAAAAAAAAGTAACCTAGCAAGCTCACTGCTCTTTTATACATCCTCAATATTAGATTCGTCTTTACCTTAACAGGTTTTCAATTGTAGAACGGAAGACGCGCCTATTGAAAGGCATATGATGAGGTAAAAAGTCAAAATTAGATAATAATGCCATTAGGCAAAAAAAAATCGAATACACGTGACGTTATATATCTCTGCGATGCACACTGTAACATTTTTGCATTGTAGTGATCATGTGACGATGCATAGTCTACTTAGTCTCCAACAGTGGCAGGATGGCAGAGCTCGGATTTGAACTCATAACCTTCCAACCATTAGTCCAGTGCTTTATTCACTGAGTCACTTCTCACATTTTAGATGTGTTGATTGCCTATTCATTTAACAGAAACTCAGCTAAGGAATTCTTTTATTTCTAATTTAAGTTCAAAAATATTTGTAATCATTAGTTGCTATATGGAAGTGGCATAAGGAGTTAATGGTAATGAACGCTGGATGCTATACATACTTTCTCAAGGTATCTGCTGAACATTGTAGTACTACAGTACTTTACAGTACTTTTAGGTGTTTATAGTAATATAATGCTGCTCACAAAAAGTAGGGGGTACGTCAAAATGAAATGTTCTTAATCTCAGAAGACTGCTTTTAAAATAATCTCAAGAATCCATTGCTTTTATATGTTCTCTTTATGAGATAACTGTTTAGCGATTTAACAACTATTTAAAAGAACAAGTGCAGGACAAAAGCAGGGGCAGCCATCGGGTTAAGTGACAGTTCATGTCACATGTGGAATTGACCAGGGCATGCTGTTTGTGTTTGTTTTATTGCATCTGGATTCGGTATATCTTGTCTATATTGTGAATATATTGTATATTGTCTCAGGCAAGTTTTTATTTTTTTCTCTCCCTCTCTTGTTCTCGCGCTCTCTCTCTCTATCTCATTTTCACACACAGTACATAAATGAGTGCCGTGAGGCTGGTGGTTTATCGCATGCACTCGCTTTAATCTTGTAAATACAGAGATTTAATTAAGCTTTACATGCACACAGCAGCAGCAGTCTTATTGTGTTGAGCAAGTGTTGTGTGATTAAGTGAAATTGTTTGCAGTATGGAAATGGTGCTTCTTCTGTTATCATCCGTTGGAGTGATGTTTAGTGTGTGGGTATGTGTGTGCGTTGTACTCTCAGTACAGTGAACCCTCTGAGGTGGGTCTGTGATGCGTTAGCGTGTCATGTCTCTGGCAGGTGATCGCCCAAGCGCACACTGAGCATTATGGGTCACAAGGACAGCAGGACCGAAGAGATGCTGAATCACACTGACCGTTGAGCAACACAAATTCACACGTTTATGAAGTACATTTGGTTAACAAATCTTATATTTTTTATCATTATAAAAGTTTAGAACTTGAAAATACACAAAACTAGAAATCTACAAATATAAGTACGGGTAATCCCCAATTTACGATGATGATGATGATAGATATCAACTAATCCTCCATAGTAAGCTGAATTTCAAGGAGTTTCTTATTCAGGGTGAGTCAAAAGTCACAGGACGCTGCGTGCTGCTTCGTGGACTTTGGCAAAGGCCAATTCTGATGCCCCGGACATCAGAATAATCAATTTCGTATTCAGTTACCTGTGACTAACAACAAAAGTTTTGAAATGTTTGTGTATATAACGTTTGAATCACAGATATTAAGAAGATATTGCAAATCTGATTGCAGCAGTCTCTTTCTGAGACAATTCAGATCTTCTTTGCTTTGCCACATGACCACCTTCCCATTGGGGAAAAACTTGGCCTTAATCCAACATGGCCGTTTTCAAGATGGTTGACATGTTCCGGACCTCCTCACTTATTACTTGCAGGGGTATTCAGATGTGTCATTTTCTGTTTTGTTTCTGAAAAGGGTGTCCTGTGTCTTTTGACTCACCCTGTATAACGTATAAGCCTAAACTAAAGGTTTCGATACGACTGCGACCACGGCCTTTTCTCAATACATATCCCAGTGCTCATCACACCCACCATGTGACTCCCTCACTTATATGACTCACACACTGGCCCTCATCTAACACAGGAGAGCGCCGTGTTAAATATCTCATGACATTTATTGACTAATGTATCGAAAATGAACAACAAAAGCTGTTGTTGTCAGGACCAAGCATTTCTTCACTATATTTCTCAGCGGTAACCTCTCCTTCACGTGATGTCCTGCACTGCACACTAGGAAAATTCAAAATTCAGAATAGGGGTGGGCAATATGACTATACTCTGCCTGTTTGTCATCAGTTTTGTTACCGTGATGGACGATCTGCTTCCCTGAGCATATCGAGGATATCATAAATGCTTAAGAACCACTTACTCACTGCATACTTAGTCATAAAAAGTGCAGTTAGTTGGATGGAGTGCAGCACATTTTGAATAAACATCACTTTACGAGTATGGGATAATATTTCAGTAGTACTTTTAAAGAATCTGCAGCTACTGTTGCATTTTGTTTCTGATCACATGTCAAAATATCGTATACTTTGCCATAATAACATGGGAAGTACATGTATAGCGTACTGGGGAGCAATACTAGGAAATCCAAAGCACAGTGGTACAGAAATGTAAGTAATAGTATACCTTGCATACATACAGTTATCTTCGATTGTCTTAAGCCAGCGCTAAATGTTTACTTATAGCAGTGGTATAATGACCATAAGGAACACATTTTCAATCATTTTAAAGTTGAGTTGATTACTTTATTCATCTCCCAATGGTTCCTTGACTGCTACCATTCCATAAAGACAATTCCTTATTATGCTTCTTCACACTTTAAAAAGGTCAACTTTTCATCCCAATATAGCTGCCAGATGCTGCTATTGCTCAAGTGTAAGGGAAAGTCATACTAAATACTTTAGCTCATACAAGCTCTTCTTGTCTGATTTTCTTTAGTCTTTTAATCCTGCATGCAAATTTCTGGTTGTATCCTAATAAAGGGACTGATAAATAATTATACGTGACCAGTTGCTAAAACAATTGTATATCTAATCTAATGGTGTCCTAAGACTTATGCACAGTACTGTGTATGTTGTCTCACAAAAATTAGGAAGTTATACAATTTCCCCTAATTTTAGTGAGCAGTGTAGTGTCCTTCATGGGGTCCTTCGGTTAGTAAATTAGCATATTCCCGCTGGAGTATATTGTGCAAATGATCGAGTAAACATGTTCAAGGTTCATCACAGAATACGAGATAAAGTGCTAGTTCACCCTGGATTAGTGGGAGACTGATTTATCAGAGCGATGTCCCCGGGGAAGAAGCTGTTTCTCAGACTTGCCATATGAGAATAAATTTCCCTGTAAAGTCAGCAGGACAGCAGAAGTGCAAAAAAGACTGTGGAAGGGGTCAGTGGAAACTTTGTAGATACTGGTAGCTTTCCTCCGGCAGTGCGAGTTGTGGATCTTCTGTCCTCAGCATGGAGCTAGGACCCAGTGGTGTGTTGCTTGCTTTTGTTGATCCACTTCTAGTCTTTGCTTTCTTGTTGGCTGATGTGCTCTTGGCAGACCCCACCACAATGCACTATACTGGTATGCTTTCCATAAGATAATAGTAGAAGGTCACTAGCAGCTGCAGACAGTAAAGCCGCTGTTGTGCCTTCTTTTTAAGATAGGTGATGTTGGCAGCCAGTGAGAAGTCCTCAGAGATGTGTACACCAAAACCCTTACAGATGGGCACCACATAGTATATCGGTTTATGACGTTTTCTGCAAAGTCATCGTCTATAGACTTCCTAAAGTTGATGATGTGCTTCTTGCATTTTATATGTTTTGAGGGCTTAACTGTCCAGGGAGTACCTCACAAGGTTCTGCACCTCCTCACGGTAAATCTTATCACTGCCTGTCATAAATCCAATCACGTCTGTGTGGTCTGCATAGCTGATGGTGTAGGTATATAGCCATGTAGAGATGGTGGCTAGAGAATTCACCCAGGACACAGTTCAATACTTAAGTGGATGATAGGTAAATGTCTAATGTTGAACATTTGAGGGTGGTTGGACAGAATTAGGGACCATATTATCGAGCCACATCGTTTCTTCTTTTGGCAATTCTGACAGGAATTAATGCATGGAGTGACCATACGCTTTAAATTCTGATACTTTCTTTACAGTATAACCATTGGCACCATAGACATAACATACCGCACTGGCTGCTGGGTCACACATCAACACTCTCTCCATATTGGTCCAGTCAACTTCTTCCAGTGTATTGGAAAAAGATGCCTGATTCTAATAAATATTAAAACAATAATATTAATAGATTAGCACTAATAAATAGTATATGTAGCATAAATAGTAATGTCATAGTATTCACTATTTTATATACTGTACTAGTATACTACATGCACTGTTCACAAAAATTAGGGGATATTTCAAAATGAATCCCACTGCCGGACATCTGTCCATGCGCCGTAGCTGTCGGTGTGTTTAGGCAGTCTTGGGTGACCATACACCCCACTGAACAGTCCATGTGTGGCACTCTTGTCCAGTTTGACATGCTTCTGTTCACCCCCATGAATATATCACTTGCTTCTCTCGATAATTGAGTTTGCATCTCTTTTGGGTATTCAACAACTTTCTTTCACTTTTCATTTGCTTTTCTGATGAACTTGTTTAATGAAATAAAACAGTTTTGCTGGATGATGTTTACTACCTGCCGCATGGCTTTTCTATGCAGCATGTAGCATAGCACACTGTGAAGAAATTGGATAAGAAACAGGATAAGATTTTGACAAGAATAACGCATGACCTTGCCATTGACTAGCATTTACATACCACAGAATGGAACGGAGGAAATGTGGGACAGATAAGAGGAATCAATAATGGTAGTTCAAAACTGGGTAGGGTGCATATACGAGCATGAGGAAAAAGTCTGGATGGAGAAGCAGCAGGAGATCAACAGCGAAAATGTCAGCTATGTGAAATCAGTATGAGTGCACAATCTGTAATCACTGTAAATGTGAGATTTTAGTAATTTGTTTAAAGTCCTTAAGTTTTGCAAAGTCTTTAAAATCCTTTTAAAAAACATAAATAAAACAAATGGACAATCAAACCCTTTTTTAGGTTTTCAGCAAAGTATTGATATCCCTGTGGAATTCACTAATGGTGAGATTTTGTAACAAAGCTTACGTCTTCTACAGCCAGAGTAGATGAAAATGAGCAATGTAATGACATAAGTTTATGTTTCTCACTTGTAGGAAAGTGGGCCTAAGGTATGATACCTTTCATAACGCCAAGTATACTGCTCACAAAAAATTGAGGATATTTCAAAATTAAATATCCCCTAATTAAATATCCCCTAATTTTTGTGAGCAGTGTACCGTTCTGCTATGACGTTGCATATCATTCAAAATTTAACATTGAACATTTTATCTAAAACAATGAATGAACAATTAATTATTGTTTTTTTATGCTCATCAGTTAAAACTCCAATGAAAGATGGCATATCAGAGATAACCCTATATAGGGTTAATTTAACATTTCAACCAAATCAGTCTTCCTTTGTGATGTACTAAGGTATGGCATCAGTTATTTCTTAGCATCTCCTTGAATCCTTTTCATATTGTGTAGCATTTGTAAATGCTTCTGTTACTGAAAGCTATGTGCTTTTTGCTTGGCTTTGCTAT
>JAUZST010015330.1:0-34734 GCA_034779995.1 Parotocinclus haroldoi | reverse complement strand
TTGGCAGAGGTGGGATTTGAACCCTGGACCTTCTGGTCCAGAGTCCAGTACCTTAACTGCTAGGCTACCACAGGCCACAAGAGACACCACAACCCCAAATCAGAAACAGTCACAGCATGGCAAATGCAAATAAAAAACTGCAGTTACATTTTGTTCTTACATTTATTTTATTCTTATCTATATTTTATTGCAAAGACAATAAGACATTTCATGTTTTGATCCTCTGCCCATCTTTAATTATAATTAGTATAATTATAGTATAATTCTACTTTGTCTAAGTGTATTTTTTAGCAATTATTTGATGGGTTCATATCCTGCCTCTGGTGAGGTGATGGCTGGATTGCAGTTCATGATCACAGTCCTGGTTAATCTTGTCAGTCGTCAGTCTCCCCATTGGGTGTCCCCAGTCTAGGATTAAATTCCAGTTTTTGCCTTGCCAGAGGTAGCACATTCAAACCAGTGGTGCTGGTTTCAAGATATTAAATGCTTTATCTGATTCTTTTTCTTTGTGTTTGTTAGTTTTATTGATCTTCCTGCTATGGATGGCTCTACTGTGGCACGAGAGGTCATCCAGAGTCACATAACTTATGGGAAACTGACATACTATGGTCCTCAGATGCCCACATCAGCTATCGCAGGGCTGACTAGTGACACGGCTGATGACTTTGTGGTACTGTCGTTTGCTTCTCATATAACCAGTTTACTAAAATGACCTTTTTGATACATTGACACCAAATCACATATAGACTGTCTAGTTTTGTATTAATGTTTTATAACTTTGTTTAGAATAACAGAAGGGTAGTAATTATACTACATTATTTATACAAAAAAAGCACTACTATTACTACTGAAATGTGAAGCCTTAAAAGAACATTCTTTGTTTTCTGCTCTGACAGCCCCAGGAGCGAGTGAAGCTACAAGTGTGTCCAACTGCCATCTGCTGGTCTGTTTCATCAGACCTGTATGTAGGGAGCAGGGAAGGCTTCCTACTTCTAGTAAACCCTGAAAATCTGCATGTGTCAGTCCTGTATAAACCTTATAATGAAAGCAGTTTCTCAGGTAAAAAAAACAAGTTTCATTATTTAACAAGGGCTTAAATATGTATAATCCATGCTCATGATGATTGTATCTTGCAGGCAGCATTGAGCATCTACCAGTGAAGGAAGGAGCCTTTCAGAGTCTGGCCCTGCACAATAATGGAGTGTTTGCTGCAGGAATGGTATTTGCATTAACATCTCATAATATTAGAGTAAAGATGCTTTAGAATCTCTCTTTATTTTCAAATAATGAAATTAGTCTTCTGATCCCAGCTTATTATGTCCTGTAGGTATTGATTTTTACACTAAGCTGTAAATGCGCCGACATACATCTTTTGCTTCAAAACTCCCCTGGAATTTATTTTAAGCATTCATGCAAAACTGCATGCATTTCTTATGGTACAAAACAAAGTAAACTGACAAATGTAGACTTACAAATCTGATATTTTTTTATTGGGTAACAGAATTCAATGACTTGTTGTGCCCCTCTGCAATACCACCACACCTCCCACTTTGGGAACCATTGAATTAATGTATATAAACAACAGGCCTTAGGTGTGGATAGTGGGTATATTGTACTGTGACTGTGCAATTCCTGAAATGTGTAAAGTAGTGGTAGCACAGTTCTTCACAAGTACAACAGCACAGCAGGCCAAAAACAAAGAAAATAAATCAAAATAAAAAATAAAAAAACAACTAAGACCGAGATTTGAACTGGATAGAAAATGTAATTGTTGCACATATAGTCATAATAACTGTAATAGGATACTAAGGCGCAAACAATCCTACACATATACCAGTCAGTTTGTGTTGAGCTGGACAAGGAGTGGCACAGACAGACTCAAATAAAAGATTTAAATGTTTTCAATTTTTGCATAAAATCGTTTTGTGGCTGTAGGACAGTATGCATGACTGATTAATTTTCATTGTCTTTTATTTACTCAATCAAAATGATACAAAAAGTACACAAAACAATGTATCAGCCTCTATCTAGTCATTCTTCCATCAATGCAAAGGGACCAACATGTGTCCACCACTGACCATATATTAGTTGGTGGTATTAATGGGATGTATTAAATGGAATGTACTGAACACCTTGACAACACCTAATACTACACATTCATAATTTGAAATAGTCTGCCAACTTTGATAGAGAACTCCTGAGTCGTGATCTGCAGAACTTCATCAAACACCATCACAATAAAGAATGCCAACAGTAGCCAGGGATTATTGTATATCATCAACTTGAAAGTTTAGTGTAAATCATTTTCAAAAGTTTGAAGGCTATATGGAAAAAGGACAATGGAAGTTAAACTATTAAAGTTAAACTATAAAATATTAATATGATATATGCCCCAGTTTTTTTTTTATCTTATTGCCTTGTTTTAAGCAGTTTCATTACTTTGCATCCATAATCCAATCACAATCACTAAACATGGATTTCTAAAAATGTCACAGGATGGTGTTTTACGAAACCTCCAGATTAAAGGGAATCAAGTGGAGGTGGTGGAGATTTTGGCTCTAGAGGAATCTGTCTCTGTGTTGAGCTACTCACCTCACAATGAAACACTGCTGCTATGTTTTACCAGTGTAAGTGTCCATTAAGCAAATACTTACATACACATTTAGTCATTTAGGAGACATAATTATCCAGAGCAATGTACAACTCATACAGTCTTAAATTATAAGCAATTGTTATTAAAAGAATAAGATGTGTGATTTGAAATGATCTGGATTTTCTGGAAAATGTCCATAGTGCAGTACCTTAACAAGTGCAAGGCTAAACTATGACAGTCCCATAGATTTACATTGTGTTTGATTCCATATTCTGGGCAAACTCATCATCGGTGGTAATTGAAACACAATCACTTAACATTGATCATATAGCATTTAGCGCGCAATTACTCTGATTCAGCAGAAAATTCAAATATTTTAAGGCCTCTTGTAAATGTTACTTTTTTTGTAGGGATGCATTTACAAATACAGTCCAGGCCTCAAAAAGAAGACTTTTAAAATCCTGGATGTGCCGCGTGGAAACTTCATGGCTGCCACTGCAGTATACACAGAAAAGAACCTCTGTGTGGTAAAAAATATGTCGTCTTTGATTGCATTGCATTGCATGTACATGATATAATTTGTATTGGTGTTGTTTGTAAATTAAATTTGGTATCACTTATTCAAAAACGACATGAGGCTACCTATAGGTTATACACTCACCAATCACTTTATAAGGTACACCTCTTTGTATATACACCAATTGTATCAGTTCCTCTTACCATATATAAGCACTTTGTAGTTCTACAACTAAACACTACACACCATCACATCTGTTTCTTTTACTGTGTTCTGTAACGGTCAGAACCCCTCACTTGATCAGACCGCAGATAAGGTCCTATGTGCGTTGTGATTCTCAGCACAGCAGTGACACTGACAATGGCAGGGGTGTGTTACTTTGTGTTGTGCTGGTATGATTGGATCAGAAAAAGCAGTGCTGCTGAAGTTTTTAAAAGCTGTGCCCAAGCTAACTGTGCACAAATAGTCAAGCTGACTGTTTGACACATGTTGTTGCTCAATTTGTGTTAGTCCTCTAATCCTGTTAAAAACACGGTAAAGAGGAAAGAGTAATTGTTGTTTAAGTCCTTTGCATAATGCTGTCACCATCAGGTGAAAGAAAAATGCAATGTACCTGCCATCTAATGTCTTCTTAAGAGTGATGCCATAGCCCAATTAAAATCTGTCCACAGACCACATTTGCCAGTACAGCTGTACTTTGGACATCCCTGCTTTAAAACTGGTTATCTGTGCATGTACAGAACTCATTTGTCAAATTGACAGATGGTGAATTGTAAATGTAAGTGAATTTAGCACTCCTAAATGTAAAAGAACACACTTCTATTGCACTTGAGTCTGCCAAAAGATTAACCGTTTATGTGTGGAATCTGGCAGGATTATGAACTTCACAGATGAGCTGTTGTTGCTCCAGACCTTTCCGTACCACAAACTATAGCAGAGCAGAACATTGATCAACAAACTTGTTTGAAAGGTGGATTTGTATGTTTAATGCTGTTTGCTCTTCAGTACAACCTGGTCCATTGCCAAAGTCTATCTATGGAGATTGCTTCTGCTGTCCATGAGTGTTGTTGAAGTCAGTTACATAGCAGGGCTGTCTAGTATACAATACATTCTTAGATTTGACAAGCAAGTCTAATTCTGCACAGGAAGTATAATATTTATGTGTGCGTGTGTGTGTGTGTGTGACTACAGTCAGTCAGAAGGTCTGGAGAGTTGGAGCTGTGGTCACTGAATGAGGGATTATATGTTGGATCAATTTTCCTTCAGATGAATGTAAGTTACGTTTTATCAGCTTCTGTTTCCAATGTACTCTTTTTAGTAGTTGTTTGAAATAAAGAATACTATTTTTGTCACCTCCATATAGACCTTACCAGTGTATGGATTTTATTTGTTGCAATTGTGATTGCAGGTGACCTGCATGGCCTGTTGCCCAATAGCTCAGTATGTAGCTGTGGGCACAGTTACTGGCCATGTTCTGTTTGTGGATCTGACCAGAACACAGCAACCTCGATTGGTGCATAGAGTCCATTTGTATCATGTGCCCATAGATCATTTAATGTGAGTGTTACTGGTTATGGCCTGCCTGAATATGCATGCAGTATTTTAAATGATGGGTGTATAATGTCATTTTATTGTTTTTCTTAACAGCTTTGATCAAGGGGGCAATTTCTTAATCAGTGGTGCAGCGAATACTCACATATTTGTTTTGGATGCAAGACCATCTAAAGCATTTGAAGTTATTGGATGCACAGGTGATCTATTACTATAACTGTAACTATAAAGCTATAAGGACAAAATAATGTGGACATCACACACACCAGGGTAATGAGGCAAAAGAAAAAGTTTTGCAACTGCTAATTGCCCATCAAGTACCAAAAAAATGGGTATTTGTGGGGGAACGTGAAGTCAAAAAGAGAAAAGAAAGTCAAGCATTCAGTAGTCAAGTAGTCAAGCATTACGAATGCTTTTTGGAATATTATGAGTTCATGGTGCGATCTATGATTGGTCCTTGGATGTAGCAATAAAGGAGCAGACAATATGATAATACATTTTGAGAATTATAACAAATATTAGATGTTCAGCTTTTCGCTCTAATTGTTATGCTGCTTGTATGGCTCCTCATGAAAATGTTGTAATAATTTGAGAAAAAATAGAAGCAGTTTCACTAGTGGACTTTTTTTAAATGTGATCTGATATCTCGATATATAAACAATTTTTTGTACTTTCTTAGAGGTTCTGGGTCCCACTGTGTGTCTATCCACTGAGTACCTGAATGAAAGCAAGCAGGTGAAAGTGCTGGTGCTCTGCAAGGTGCTTGAGAAAGAGAATAGTGCTAAGGAGGGGAATCTGCTTTTGTTGCTGTCACTGTCTGTACAGCATATCTCAGGTAGATATAAAAAGAAAAAAGTCATAGCACTGAGCTTGCAAATATGTTTCATTAGGAATCATCGCTGTAGTTTGCTAATCTGCCAGTGTTATTAAATTCTCGTAGCTACTGCCAATTTAGTGGACCACCGTGGCTTCCTGCAGGAAGATGTTGTACATTCCTGTGTGTATGAGGTCCCACATGCTCTTTCTTCATGCGTTCTGTGTGCTGATAAAGTCTTTGCGTATTGTCACCAAAAGAAGGTTCTACAGAGATTCCAACTCCCAGAGGTATACATTGTAATGGCACCTATAATTTTATCCTACATGGAATGCAGGTAATTATTTAACACATCATTTATCACATTAGCTTCATGGCTATTAATGGGAGAAGCTTGTTAGTCAAACACATGTACAGTATGACAATTTAGAGTAACTAGTTAAAATGTACCTTTGCTTCAAAATACCTGCCACTTGGTTGTCATATACAGTATGTATATATAGGTTTTCTGCTCTTTTTGAAACTTTTAGACATTTAGTAATGTTTTGCATTTGCATTGCTTTTCCCTATTCATCAAATATTATAGAAGAATACTCAGTAATAATCTGTTCTCACTGAGACCTTGCAGGAATGCCAAAAAGTGACGTGCTTATATTTTATTACATTAAATTGGCTTGTTTTCAGTTGTTTTTAGTGTGAGATTAAACTACCTGACCACTAAGAGTTTTTGTATGAGCCTTTTCACCTGTATCTGAAAACAGTAACACTTCATCTTTTAACACATTTGATAACATCTTTGCACATGCTGCTTCACATAAAACTACCTAATAAAATGAACATTTTTTTTAAATCAACGTGGTATTGCTAAGCCATTCGCAACACCACAGCAGCCATCCATCAGAGAACCTGCAAGGAAAAATTGTAATATTATTACAAGATATGTATTAATTACAATTCTTGAAATATATAAGTAAATATACCTGTAATTGTTAGGGGATCCTCCTGAAGTTTATATAGGTAACCATGATATATTAATTGTTTAAATTTTTTTTACAAATTTTAACTGGTATTTCACATTATTTTATATGAAACAAAAACAACCTAAATATTTTGGACTGAGAAAGTCAATACATAAAGTTTCCTTTTATTCTTCTTTTACTAATTGTTTATCTTTGGTTGGTACTTGTTCATATTGATGTTTTTTTCTTCAATTGTACAAAGCAGGGTTAAGCACCCATACTTCTTATTTGATTTGCAGAATGTGCAGAAGTCACCCAGTACACATAAACCAGTTCTTCTGAGTCCAGAACTGGAGGTGATGGGCCATCCGCTTGGCCCTGCGTCAGTATATCTCTCACCCTATCAGACTTGGTTAGCCTCTGCCGGTAGAGATGGGCTGGTTTGCATCTACGATGTTTTTACTCTGGTAATATCTGTATTAAAACTACTTGGACATTGATAAGTACTCTAAGTACAAACTGTTGACAGCTTGTTGTATTAAACTGACTTGGTCCATGCAGGAGAGATATGTGCAAATGCAGTGCCACTCTTGCTGGCTAGGTGGAGTTCGCTCTGTGTCTTTTACTCCTGACAGTCAGAAACTCCTCACCGCCGGTGTCAGAGATGGCTCTCTAATCTGTAGCGAGCTCAGGTAGACATTTCTGCAAGTTCTACTGGTATTGTAACCTGGATTTTGATTTTGGAGGGATATTATTTGATTTTGGAGTTAAGTATTAATTTTGTGGTGTGATAGCTGAACATAAATTTCTAAGAAAGTTTGGCTAATCTGATTTGAACAGATTACAGGCTTCTGGATTTGCCAGAGAAAATGCAGCTACACAGTATGGCCTGTCCTTGGTGGCCTCATGTGAGGAGATACTGTGCTCTGAAAACCCTGTTCTCATTAGCATGGCTGAATGGGAACCACAGACGCAGTCACAAACAGGACAGGTACGCAATCTTCTAACTATTGTGTGTTGTATAATTTAATAAATGACAAATAGCTTATCGAAGTGTAGTCATTTTAGTGATACCTCTATGCTGACTTGTCATTTTAGTAAAGTGGAAAATAGTAGACCTAAAAAAGTTAAATAACTTAAAAAGTAAGAAAAAACAGAATGCTTTAAAAAAAATACAATAAAATAAAATACAATAAACCTTAAAAGAACTGGTTGTTCTTTTTCCTAAAGATCATATAAGTGTATAAGAAATTTTTATTCAATCAATGTACACACCTTCATTTATCACAGATTTTCAGTTATCACACGTTTTAATTTTTTTGCTAAATAATCACTAACCTTTTACCAGTCTTTACCAAGGGAACCAAAAAGCATCAAACAAAACAGGGCAGGACTCAGGCAAATATTCATTTAAGAACTATTCCACGGTGTTTACTAACATTTTTGATTACATTGACCAGGAAACCTACCACAATTGCATAGTTTTTCTTTTATAATAGTAGTTTTTTTCTTTAGTTTTTTTCTTTTAAAATATTATTTGCTTAAGTGATCATTCCTAATACTGATTAGCTATGTTAAAGTTCCACTTGGATTTATTTTTACTAAAACCATTAAGCAGATTAATGCATGAGGTTGATCTATACAGTCAAAAGTGTTATGTTTATATTTTAAATACGTTTCACACAAAAGAAGTAAATGGTGTTGTGCTTTTTGAGTTGCAGTTACCACAACACGTTATAACCACATGCTTCATGAGAGGCAAATCTTTATTTTTGCTAATACAATTTAAGAAATATGAAATTGGGCTTTCTGCTACTAAACTACCTTTCTCAGCTATATTGAAAATGCACAGGTATATGAGAATTTGACATTTTTAGCGCACACATTAAACTGGATTTTAAATGCAGGTTACTCAACGGGGCGAGATAATAAATGGCATGACTGACCATGGTGAGAGCTACAGTAGTCTGCCTTCTACAACTCATGGAAATTCCACATGGCTAGAAAATAAACAAAATGAGGTAAGTTTCCTGGTGAAGCATATTGGGCAGTACTTAAATGAACTGTGTCAAAAGAAGATAATTTAGTATTTATCCTATAATTACTCAAACAACTTCTTGTTAGAAAAGAAACTAAATAAGAAATCATATCATTTTATGAAGTATTTATGTTGTCATGTTATCAATTCAGGCATCAGCTGGCACTGTGAACATGTTGTTTATATGTTTTGCCAGCCAGTATCATAACCTGAGAATATAAGTCATAGTTTGTGATGAATATACAGCATAAATATATGTAGACTATGTAGACATTAGATAGACTGCATGTACTGTTTTTGTAACACACCAAAACCATTTACTGGCAGGTACTCCAGAGAGAGAACAAGCAATATGCAGAAACCAGGAAAAGCCTTAAGAAGAAAATAAAGGATCTTCAGGACACAGTAAAACATCAAATGAACACATTTTTTGCTATATTTAATTAGCTGTTCTCTGTGTGTGTGTGTGTGGGGGGCAATATAATATATGAATGGGATAAATGAAGTTTATATACCTTGTGAGGCATTACAAAAACTGCAACTATTACAACCAATGAGGAGAAAATTAAGGGATGCTTTTCACACTGCTGTTGTTATCAAAAGTGAATTTATCAACGTAGTCTGTTAGAATAACATGAACATGTTGTTCATCCACCTCATTTTCCTTTGCTGCCAGATCCAGATTATGATGAGGGAGAATGAAGCCCTGCCAGACATGGAGAAGCTGGAGCAGAACGATTTTAATTTAGACATGGAGGAGCAGCAGAGATTACAAGCAGAGGGAGAGCAGGAAGTCACCAGGGTAAGAAGTGCACTTGCTTTATCCTAGAGTTTAGAACATCTTTATGAAAAAAACAATTTATTCTTTTTCTCATTGTTATTGCATAGTTACAAACATACAATAAAATGAATGTACTTATTGTAGATCTGCCTTAACATTTGTTTATTGCAGTAAAATTGAAAATTATTTGATTTGGTTTTGTTTCAATCATTTAAGGTACGAAATGAGATTGAGTTAGAGAATCTGACCAAATGTTATCTACGTGAGATGATCAAAAAAGAGTGTTGGGATTCCATGAAGGTCAAAGCAAAATCTATAAAGGTAGACAAAAGTGCAATGTTTTCAGATTTATACATTTTAATTGTGTCATTGTTGACACTGGTATTCACAGGTTTCAACTGATTAATTCATGACTATGCCTCAGGCTTTCCACTCAGATACCGAAGTGCTGAACTACCCCATGAAGGAACGCACATCGAAGGAACTAGAAGAGTTACACAGGGTGGAGACCGTTCGTAAGATTGAGCGAGCTGACTCTATTGTAGGTTGACATTCGAGTCCAGTTAAGCAGATGCTAAAGTCTAACATTGAGTTTAAAGCCCAAATGACTTGTTATTGCTTTTTTCTTTTGGCCCTTCTATCCACAAGCTTCAACAAGACATTTTGGAAAAGAACAAGGTGTCAGAAGAGATGGAGGAAGAGGAGTACAAGGAAGGGCATGAGACACAGAGCTCGGCT
The DNA here is from genome assembly GCA_034779995.1 of Parotocinclus haroldoi. Lineage (NCBI taxonomy): Eukaryota > Metazoa > Chordata > Actinopteri > Siluriformes > Loricariidae > Parotocinclus > Parotocinclus haroldoi. The sequence goes on along the minus strand of JAUZST010015330.1, from coordinate 24,743 downwards.
TTAACTGGAAGCTTAAGTGCTCAATATGGAGGATCAAACCCATACTTATATTGTCAGTTCAACATGCATATAAGAGAGCAGAAAATAAACCAAATCATTATGATACAGGTTACTAAAAATTTGTTCTGTCTGCATTTATAGGAATTAATTCAATATACAGGCAATCCCTGTTATCAGAATATATCTTGTTCTGGGAAATGTACATTCTTTTAATTTAGCAGATGGCCTTATCCAAGTAATTGTTATCCAACAGTGGTAGCGTGGCAGTGCCAGCATGTGAACCCTGGACCTTCTGGTCAATAGTTGAGTACTTTACCTTAGCTACCTTTATCATAACCTAGGGGCACAGAGGCTTTTCTGATTGGTCATCCTGCCTGTTATTCACAAATTGCAATGGTGCTTTGCTTCATTAACAAGCAGTGTTTTCTTCATCATGTGAATCCTGTACCAATGCATTCATGTTCTCTACCTTCTCATTGTATATTTTTTAGAGCTAAACCATGCAATATAGAATAAGTATTCATTGTTTATTTATACGAAGCCAACCAGAACACCATGTTTTTATAGTGGGATACTAGCTTGGATAGTGGGTGGTGAGATAAAAATTACATATATGTTATAGCAGGAGTTCAGATAACAGGATTTGGACAGCAGAATTAGACTGTAGTTAAGTACTGTAGTAAGTCTTGATTTAAACGTTGATGTAAAACATCTTACGTCTACTGAGGAGTTTTGTTTGAATGATTTTCATTTATAGGACATCATCTACAAAGTGAAGACAACATTCAATTCAATCTTTGAGGCTGTTCACAAACAAAAGGAGCAAGAGCTCAGCCGCGTAACTGTCAAGAATAAGCACATCACAGAGATTATGACAGAGCTGGGGGTGCAGGAGAGCCTGTGGCAACCCATTCTGACAGACAAAGAGATGCCGGAGAGAGCATTCACTGTCAATGACTCAGAGGTAACAAGACAAATCATGTGGTTTTTAGCTTCTATATTGCTCACAAAAATTGGGGGGTACTTCAAAATGAAATATCCCATCATGAAATATCCCCTCATTTTTGTGACCAGCGTATATTGCACGCAAAGTGTAACTGCCCTAACAAAATAAAACTTTTCGTCCATGATGGATTAGGTAACATTTCAGATACCTTTGACATTTTTCCATGGTACTTAATATGTGTCAGCAGTTTTATTTTTATTTTATTTTATATTTTGCTCTGTGAAACAAATAAATTATAGATCTAAGAGTTCTATTCAACAAGGGAGAATGTGTGAATTTAATACAGAAAATTTACTAATGTTACAAACATGGATTTTAATATCCAAACAGATATTTGTTACAATAGGCAAACTTTAAATTATAAAAGTACTGACAGATGATTACCTGAAGACACATTTGGCTGAGTATTGATATCTTGCGAGGAATGTGTTTAAGCTTATGCCTATAGTACTCCATGTATAGGTATCTTTTTATGAAAAAAGCATTAAGAAGGAAAATGCAAAACAGAAGTATTTCATTAATATTCTCCAACTTTTTAACACTATTGTCTATTGTAACTGTCACAACTTCTTTTCACCTTATTTCACTGTTGCTCAGTGAAATAGTGAGGAAGTACTGTTGTTTAGTACTCACTGAACTTCATAGTATGTTCATGCCAAAATCTATTTCATGCAATGTGTTGCTCTTTAAACACAATATATTAAAAATTGATATTTGGTGTTTTCATGTAACAGGTCAGTGTGTTACGTGTACAAGTATAAGTCTAATGGAGAAACCGTGTAAAGCAAGATTACAACAATTATTTTTTAGATTATTATTTGGATTAACTGCCATAAGCTCAGATTTATGTCTGTACTTACTTTGAACAGTAATTCTGAGACCTGGGGTTTTATGTCACTTTCTAGATTAAGGTTGAGAAATACCTAACCCCTGAGCAGATGCAGGGAGAGGAGGAGCAGAGAAAGGAAGAAGAGAAGAGGCGGCTTGCGGCAAAGGTATGAAGTACAGTCAAACCCTTCCAAATAATCTTAACGTAAGTGATCAACACATATTGAACATAAAGCAAGAAGCCTTTTGTGCTCTATCTCTGTCTCTCTTGCTATCAAATTGTGTTGTTCTGACAGAAAAAAAAACAAAATATTTAAAACGAAGGAACCTAAACAGAGAACATTTGTGTGTGTGTATGCGTGTGTCCGTGGGGCATTTTCCACACGTTTAGTTGTGTGTCTGTTTTTCTGTGAATTTGTGAGTGGTGTGATTTCCACGTGTATATTGGCTTTTGTATTCTTAAGTATGACTTTAGGTGGTTAAACAAAATTGTTGTTTTCAATAGATGTGTTCATCTTGCCTTTGCATATTTAAAAATGTAACAGTTGTTTGCATTGCACGTTATTAATCACAAATATAAATTAGTACCTTTTTTTCTCTCTAATGTAAATATTATGTGCTTTATTCATCCTCTGTGTATGTCCTCTGGCAAAGTTAAGTTCTGATGTTCCCTGTCATTCCTTCATGACAAATCTGTTCCATCAGACTGATTGCCCAACATTTGCAGATTCTTTTTTGACTCAGTAAATGTGCTAAATGTCACACTGCCTTCTGGAAAACAAGGTGATCGTTGTGAAACTTTTGATTCGTCTTAAAAAACTGTCTTCTGAGAAACCATTTTCACTTCTTGGAATTCTGTTTTGCTGATAAATTGGAAATATTTGCATTAAAATGTATGTTTATACCAGTTTGCACTCAAAACGTGACTCAAGCATCTCTGTTTTGGTGTTTGTCAAATGTTCTGTTTTATTATTAATGTTTGAGATCTCTCTCCATTTCTAGAGTGACAATATTAGAGAAAGAGCTCTTGGTGAAATGATGGGTGGAGTGCTCAAAGTTAAAAAAGAGGACATCCTGAGAATGGTATACTGACCAGTGCAAATGATTCCAAATAGTATTCTTAAATAATGTAAACATATTGATATGACTTACTAACTATATCTAATAGTGTATTTCAACTCAACATCTATAATGGTATTTAAAGCAAGTGCCACAGCCTGAGTTTTTGGCCAAGCCTGAGCTACAGTGGACAGACGAGGAGAGAAGAAACTACAAAGAGTATGAGAAAAAGACAAAGGATCTCAGAGAGGAACAGGAAAAATACAGAAAGGTGTGACATATAATCTGCTGAATAAATCTCATAAGTGTCTTTCACTGTAATTGTTTTCTCACCACAAAGTGGTGGTTTGAAGGTAACAGTGCTTGTAACAATAGCTACTGGGCTACTAATCAAAGGGCTGAGTGCTCAAATCACCACCAAGCTGCTGTTCTATAGCCTTTGAGTAAGGTCTTCAACTGTTTAAATGAATTGTAAGTTGTTCTGGATAAAGGCATCTGCCATATGCTTTCGTTGCAAGTCTATACTGTGTAAAGAAAATAATCCACTTTGCTGTTATTCCTTATAAGAAGCTTTTGATTAGAACTGTCCTTGTCATAATACTAAATATACTGCTCACAAAAATTAGGGGATATTTCAAAATGAATGAAATGAAATATCCCCTAATTCTTGTGACCAGTGTACATAATATAAATCAACACTATAATTACACATTTTAGCTATTATAGTTGATTACTTAAAGAAATTATTAAATTTATTAAATGCTGATTTGTAAGGGGTGGAACAGTGTCTCGGTGGGTAGGGATGTCACCTCACTGCAAAAAGGTCCTGGGTTCAATCCCAGGTGAAGCAGTCTGGGTCCTCCCCGTGTCTGCGTGGGCTTATTTCAGGTACTCTGGTAATAGATTGGTGGCCTGTGTTCCTGCCCTGTGCTGTCCTGCCCTCCAGCTAGGCACAAGCCCTCCTGCGACCCTGTCCAGAATCAAGTGGCTAATCAAGTGAATTAATTATTTGTATGGCAGTTACAATCTGATCCTAGGTGATGGCATGAACGCTTATTCTGGGCTAAATCTCTTGAAAGCAGAATCCGATGATGTAAATGAAATATTAACGCTTGTGACTTTAAAAAAACTTTTTTTTTAATGAATGTAATGGCACTTGGGTTATGCAGTTTGCTAGCCTTCCACTTTGGGTTTGGGCCCTGATATATTTGGTCATTTCTGAGGGACGGGAGACAGAATGGGTTTCCCGGGCAGTGCTAAATCAACCCTATAAAAGATCTAAGTGATGGGCTATCATTAAACAATAGGTTTACACAGCACAACCTCTGACTGGGTAAAACGAGAAAGTATTAGTCAGTATTAGTTCCAACTAAACACATTATTGCTAAAAGCAGCAGTAATTACTAAAGAGGGAGATTTTTCATATTAGGTCAGTATCATCTGGGACTGAATAAAAAAAAACAATGCGAAACAATATGTAAATAAATAAATAATGCATATTTTTACTGAATATTTCAATTGGATGTTGTATATGTAAATGTTCACACTCTATGGCACTAGACCTTGGAGTTGGAGATGAAGAAGCTGCACGCATCCATTATAGATGCTACCCAGGCCTTTGATGTAACACTGAGTAAACTGTTTGAAAGAAAGGTGAAAACAGAGATGGTTATATATCAGGTAAGTTAACATCATGTCCTCAAATATATTATTTAACATACTATTTATAGAAAACTCACCATTTTGTGCCTAACCCCAGGAAGAATTAAAGATTACCAACATGGCCCATTCCCTACTTATTGAGGAAGAGATACTAAACAGAGAGAAAGAGCTGCACAACAAAATAGAGAAGGCACGAACTCTTAAGGTATGGTTTGAGTGCTTTGGTAACGTTTGGTAATGTTCTTTTTTTTTAGTTGTCTAGGTCATCAGAATGCTGCGAACCAATAACACAATAAAAAAAAAGATGAGTTATGCACATAGCTTCGGGTCATTACTGTGGTGCTATGAAGAATTTGGGCATGATCAAACTTGCAAGGAATGTAAATTTTTTCTGGCCCCAAAATTGTTTTCTATGTTCTGTAAGCTATTATCATGTACGAGCCACGCCTTTCTGTTGGCAGAATGAAGTTGGGGATGCTTTGAAAAAACACAGCGAGGACGCTGAGGCATTTTGCGAGACATACAATAACACTGTGGCTGAAGATAAAGTAAGATCAATACCCATCAGTAAACATGAACATATTATGGGAACTTCACTTCAAGTTTTTTGTCTATTTCAAAGCTTCTTGACAGAGCATTTCGCAAAGAGTTCTCTGATGTTCCTGGACATATCGTTGATCAGCTGTACAAACTGTACAAGCGCAGACCCAGGTATGGTCAAGTGTGTAAGAACTGAATTACAAGTATATGCACACATTTTAGCCTCTTCAAATGGCTCGTAGTATTCGTGGTTTAGCCTACTTAGGAAGACATTTCAGTTAACTTAAAGCGATATTGGTGAATGTTGTTTTGTGATCAGAATTCAGCAGTTGAGAACACAGACAGACAGCACAAGTCTACTTAGGGAGCCGGTGTTAGGACGAGCAGCAGCAGAGGGACTTTTACAGATGATGAAGGCTATGGAGGAGTTAGATGCTCTAGAGAACATGCCAGAGGGTCTGGAATCAGCTGTATGGGAGAGATTCTGCCTGGCTAGGAGGACCAAAGTGGAGAGTGAACATCAGGTAAGAACTGACCTAAATAATCACGCGATTGATCTCAGGGAGACATTTTAAGCCCCTGATGCTGTAATGAAATGAACCAAATTACACCAATACATGTTTATTCAGAGAAACAGACACAAGATCTGTCTCTAAATAATGCCCAGCCAACATCAAATTTTGTGATTTCAGGTCAAGGTGAAGGCACTGATGTTAGCGGAGATGCAGGCCTTTCTGCAGAAGAGAACAGAAGAGTATGAGAATGCGCAAATAACGATAAGGAACCTGACTGGTGAACTTAATGGGTAAGACTTTAATTGTTTAAGTGGTGTCAAATGATTAAAATATTTAATTGCATTAATCAAACCACTTTTTAGATTGGATTGGATACAAAAGAAGTACATTTTACTTTAACAAGCCAATGCACTATAACAATATGGGCTTCAAAAGAATGCATTTGTCACTATTTAATAATTTAGTAAACACCAAAAACATAATATTGATTTATCAGATGAACATTTGTGAGCTAGGCGTGTTGTCAAACTGTGCAAACAGGAGGTCACACTAAATACTCGCCACTGTAGCCTATAGAAGCTGCTTTCCTGATACGACCTTCCTATATTTTCTGGTTGTATTCTCATGAACAGACTGAGACATAACTATACTGTGCACAAAAATTGGAGGATACTTCAAAATGAAATCTCCCATAATTAAATATCCCCTAATTTTTGTGAACAGTGCATGTAGTTATTTCTAAAACATCTAATCTAATGGTAGCCTAAGATACTGGATGGTATGTAAAGTAAAATGAGAACAGGGATTACGGGACTGTTTATCCTTTCAACTACAAGTGCTTATGGGTCAAGTAACCAAAACGCAATTAACAACGATAAACAATTGTTATTAATGTGAATTCTGACAACCCTGTAGTATATTGAGTATAGTTTTTGTAGTATTGATAGTATTATACACAGAGACCTATTCAAAATAGTCATTCAGTTGCCTGTAGTACAAAATAGGTTACTACCTACAGTCCTGGAGAGTGGCAGTCGTTACAAGTAATCTGGGTTATTAATTTGTAGGAGATACAGGTCGTGTAGGACAAGAAAATCTCAAAGCTGTTCCCAGATTAAGGCCCTCCAGGACATTTGCAATAACATGGCATTGTAAACATTATTTGTTTATTAATCATGTTGCAAAGCGTAACATTTTGATACATCAGGGTGAATACTTGCAATATTTTCTTTATTTTTTATTCAGCTTGCAAGAACAGAAAACAAGGTTCTGCTTGGACACCATGGTGCAGATTCTGTTAAAGCAAGGCCAGGTCGAAATGGAGACCGGAGAGTTACTTGCAGACTACTCAGATGCTCGGCTTGTCCACCGTAGTGTAGTCGAGGACCTGAACAGCACAATTACGGTACTAAAAAGTACTATGAGAAGTACTAATGAATCTCTTTCTACTTCTAATAATTGCACACAGTATATATAATGCAGTAGAGCATGAAAATGATTGTGCACATTGCACCACTCTTCCAGACTTTAGCAGAGCAGAAGATTGCCAGCATGGTAGAGTGCAAGGAATTTAGGAAGGGAATTATTCAGCAGGAGTGGGAGCATAAGAAGATGAGCATGCAGATTGAGGATCTCAACAACAAAGCCAAAGACATTCAGATGCTACACATGTCTCAGGAGCTCCAAGAGGTAACTCCAGGAGTTTGTTTGAACGGATGTTACTGATTATATCTGTCTCAGTAATGTGCTTGTAAAACTCTGCACTATCGAGTATAAAGAGATTAAAGTTTCCACCCTTCCCTCAGGCAGAGGTGAGAATTCCTTCATAAAGTGATGTGCCATACCTTTAAACCACAAACTATAATATGGCTAGACCTAAGTGAGGGTTGAGAACAAAACAGTAACGCCAAGGTTACATTTGCTTCAAAAGTATGGTATAGCTCTAACAGCTCAAGATTTATACTCTTATTTTTTGTTGTTGTTGCCAATTAGCTACTCATTAACTGAATATCCATTAAGGCTAATGTATAATACCTATGAGTCCTATGTGAATCCAGTAATGGCCTCTGTTGAACTGCTGTTCATGCAGCAAAATAGGAAAGCTGAATGCACCTGGGGGATCACGCTAATTGCCCTATTCTGTATACATAAGCTCACAGATGCCTGACACGGGGATTAAAGGAATGACAGTCATCCCACCCAGACAGCAGGGCTAGTTTGCTATCTGGTAGTGTGCTATTAAATTATTAGGATTCAAACTCCACCCGGCCCATACATGGATTACATGTATTACCTCAATAACTGTGTATTGACACAGTCACACATAACATCTATATTTAGGTTAAGGACATACCTTTGTCATATAAAGCCATTCTTACTTCTCAAAGGTCTTCTCAAAACAGTAAACAAAGAAATGCATTTTGATTTATGGGAATTGTAATCCATAAATTATGGAAACTGATTTAAAAAATCTTAAAACTTGGCAGTTTTCCAGATGATCAAGTCAGATGTTTACATTTACATTTACAGTATTTAGCAGACGCCCTTGTCCAGAGCGACTTACAAAAGTGCCTTAAGACATCAGTAACATAATCCATTCCTAATAATCAGGCATCTAAACAAGAATACACTTCTGAATTTGTAAAGGGTTTATTTTAAGAGAAAGAAAGACAAGGGGGGGGGGGGTTAGTTGAGGTAAGTGTGGAATATGTATGTATTTGTATAGCACTTTTTTTCAATGAAGCACTATGTCAAAGCAGCTTTACAATATTAAATTATGAGATTGTAAGGTCCCAGAACTTAATCTGGTATCACACACAAGCACCCCCCCCCCATCTTTTGCATGGGGCTGGAAATGACTCATTTCATTGTGAGTTGTTGCTTAGGCATCATGAATAGACTAAATTCTAATTTTAAAGGTGCTTTTATACGAAAGAGCATGTTGTTATCTCATGTACAATACGATGGAGTGTGTTAGGATGCTTTACAGAGTCAAGCAGCAAAATGACATTAATCGTGTTAAACAATAATCATGTTCTCAGTACCTGAGCGAGAACGACCACGGCAACAGAATGTCAAGGAAGGTTTCAAATCTAGAGAAGACATTAACATTACAAGAAGAGGTAAGCAGTCATCTTTCCAAGTAAGTACAAGCAAAATACGAATGATCTGAAAATTCACTGAAACTATATTTTTATCATTGGACTATCAAAACTTTGTCCAGACTCATAAGAAGCAGGTGGAGAACTGTAAGAAGCTGATAAAGCAGCTGAACAGACAGGCTGCATTAAAGAAGAAGAAGAACGCCACTTTGGACGTACAGCTGACCACCATGCAGGTGACTGTTGCAGAAAGAAGAAACATCTATGAATCCACAGGTATTACAATTTTTAAAAATATTGCAAATGTTAAATAGGGAAGATGAATGAGGTATATTAGAGCTTAATTTCTGCTGATACTGACCTTATAGATTTTTCCCTTACAGATGAGTGTTAGTGTTGCTTTAAGGATACCACACATGGATAATGACCCATATATTATTGAAGGATATTCATAATCTTTGGCATGAAAAGAAGAATTTGACTGTAAACATTACACATATAATGCGTCTGTATTCATGATAGACATGGCTATCATAAAAGTGATTGCTTCAAAGTTTGGTGTGAGTTTGGTTTGTGTTGACATATTAAGACAGAAATATAGACATGGTCATTAAAAAAGTGCACTTTAATTCTTGCTATCCTTTTTTAAGAAAACAAAAAGACGTTAGGGTGCACAAGCAGAGCAGTAGTCAAATATGCTATACAATAAACAGGGTAAGAAAGAGCCTAGCCCTCCAAATCTCAAATTTTGTCTCATTGGCCCAGAAATAGGTATCTGACAAGGTACTATATAGGTTAAGTTGGTTAATTACTGTAATAGTGAGGCTAATAACTAGATGTATATGCGATTTAAGATACTATTTTAATAATTAATTAATAATTAATCTATTTTTCAATAATTAATCACAATTCAAATGTCTGGCTTCCCTTTAGCAATGGAAGAGAATCAGGAGCATGAAGTTGAGGAGCGCTATCAAGAAATCCTGCAGAGGAAGAAGCTTACGGACTTAAGCAAAGCACAGGCTGCTGAGATCTCCATTCTCAGAGCTGAGGTGGAACGCATGAGAAGGAAGACATTCCCTGCTTTTTCTCCACTTAAGCAGAACTGATACAGGATCATAAATAGCAATCTTACCTTTCTTTATTCACAATCACATTTTCAACTTAAACTTAAGTTACATACAAGAGGCACTTAAAATGAAACAGTGTGAAACAAGAGTACCTAGAAATGAACAGCGTGTAAAACAGTCAGATAACACAATCACAATCTGGATTGCTACGCTTTGTCTCAAATTCCTGAGAATAAATTCCCAAATAAAAGTCCTGATGAATAGTAATGAACAACAACAATGTACAAATGTATAGATCAGTTGTCTCTGAAATCCTCCTCAGTCCTGTCGTAGTGCAGGATAGCATCTTCCAGTCCAAAGTTGTCAATGATCTGGGAGAGACTGGCTTTATGGCCATCTGTAGGTAATTCTGTTTGTAGTTCATACAGCACTGTTTGTGCACAATGTCTCCACTTGTCTATCAGTCCCTGCAGCTGTGTCAGGTCGTTCTAAAAAAAATATACACATTTTTAAAAAACTTATAACAAAATCAGTTCAAACAGTAAGAACTATACAGTCAAATCCAAATTTAACTTTTTTTATGAGTGTTATATGGGGATTGGCCAAGGCTTTTCCATTCCATGTTTCCTCACAACAGCTGGTGTCTCATAGCGCTCTTTGCTTGTTTGTTTATTTATCTGGATTATTTAACATTGCTATTGGCATCAGTGGCCATTTCAGTGGCACAAGGATATCTTAAGACATAATTAATACATTTTTGGGAGCAGTGTATATGTAAGCTCAACTCGGTGTCAACTTAGAGTAATCAATTAACCTAACATGCAAATATTTTGACTGTGGGAGGAAACTGGAGTGCCCAGAGTAAATCACACAGGCACTGGGAGGAGATACAAACTCCACAAAAGAAATGACCCAGGCTGTTTCAACCAGGGATTGAACCCAGGACCTTTTTGCTGTAAGGCGGCAGTGCTACCTGAGCTTGACTGAGCTTGAGTCACCCATTTCTGTTTTTTCCAGGTCAGCATTTACTTAAATGGGTTAGTGGTTTGGCTAGTATGTTATGGGATTAAACTGATTTATTAAAATCTTCCTACAAAAATATTTTTAGATGATTGACTTCCCCAATAAAATACTTTTGAGCCTCCATTAGAAGTTTGTTTTAAGCTTTTACATCCATATGATCAAAAATTATGCTGGTCTTCATTCTGTTTGATTTAATTAGGATACAGGTACTCCCTGATTTGCGATGGCCTGATTTACAATACAGTGTTCCCTCACCACTTTGCGGTTCACCTTTCACAGACTTGGTGCATCGCGGGTTTTTGTGGAACTCGATCTGCACTTGCGTAGTATGTGTGGTATAGCTAACGTATACATATACAGTTGAATCCGGTTAATTGGACCACCGGTTAATGGGACTAGCCGCTTATTCGGACCGAATCCTAAAGTACCGAAACAAATTCTATTATATACGTGTAATTTTATTCGCTTTTTTGGGCCAAAATTCAGTTTAATCGGACCAAAGAACATGACAGCGAACAAGAAAAAGAATCCACAAGTCGCCAGAGCGGATACAAAGCGGATTAGCGACAATAGTTCATGTTTGTACGTTCGCTATACATGTAAATCGCACAATAAAGCTTTAATAAACATTTATTATGTTACATAAATTATAGCACGTATCGTCTTGTAACATAGGGCATGTTCGTTTAATCGGACCAGCCGGTTAATAGGACCAAAACAATCGTGTTGTGCGAACGATGTTCTCCAATTAACCGGATGCGATTGTACATATATTTGATGAACTTTTACATGAAAAAATTAAAATGAAAATAAATTAAAAAAAAAAAAAATAAATAAATAAATAAATAAAAAAATAAAAAAATAATAAAAAAAAAAAAAAAATCACAAAATTTATACAAGAAAATAAAACAATAAAGGAATGTTACAAATCATAAAATATTACGATTTGTAAATAGCATATTTATGCAGCGGATGAATACGCACCTAAAAATTCAGTACTTGACATGACAAGTTTTTATCTGTGGCAGCTTGGCTGAGGTGGGATTTGAACTCAGGACCATCAGGTCCAGAGCCCAGTATAATCTAGTCTAGTCACAGTCCCATGTATACTAGGGGTGGGTGATATGGCCCTAAAATAAAAATAAAAATTATACTGGTATTATCACGAACAATACCATATGTCATACCCCTAACGTATACATTATACAGTATATCACATTTCTAGATTAAATAATTTCTAGATCATTCAACTTACGATAGATTTGATAGAATGTATCCCCATCGTAAATCTGGGATTACATATAGTATATTGGGCTTTATTTATGGCACACACTTGTCACATTTAATGTAATGGTACAAAGGAAAATGTGGCATTAAGTTTAAAAAATTGTAAAAAAATCAACAGTATATATTCTAAGTTTAGGTGCAATAGAGTTTTCAGTAATTTCTCAGGCGAGGTCATGTGATATTTCCTTTTTGGTAGTAGGATTGACTTTTGAGGTTGTAAAAAGTGGAGTCCATTAAGATGAATTTTATCGATTAGAGGAGAATTGCCCGTTAGAGACATGGCTAAATTGAAAATGTTTGTTTCAGAGTTTGTGTCTTTTTTGTTTGGCGTCATTACACCACAAATATAGCAATAGTAATTAACTGGGCTTAATTGACTTTTCTAAACTATTTTGCATACAATAAACATAGTAGCCCGGTGTTTAAGGTATTAAGTAACCAGAATGTCCAGGGTCCAAGGCAAGGCAAAGTCGACCTGTCATTGTTACACCCTTACACAGTGACCTTACCCCACATTGTTTGGATAGTACAATGCAAGTCTGTAGTAACTGAACAGTTTTAAGGTGCTCTGGATAAAAGTGTTTGCCGAATGTAAAACGCTTCTTGTCACAGAGTGAAAATTTGGATAGTTGGGATACACTGCAGATAAGATTAAACATGTTTACCTTAGTTCTGTACATTTTAACCATCTTGAGCCTTCGTAGTTTCTCTGATTTTTCCTTGACATCTTTCTTGAGCTTTTCTCGAAGTTCCAGCAGGTCACATTTCGATGGTGGGAGGGAATCTGACCCAAGTCTGTGCAAACAGTCCTCTTTTGTGGTCTCATTTCTGTTAACGTCAATGTCATGGCCATCCAGTTGGGCCGTTTCATTGTTTAAAGTCTGTGGTGACTCATCCTCATCGATTCGGAGCCGTTTGATCACACTGACGGGGGAAGTGAAAGAACGGCGTGCCCTTTTTAATCTCTCCCTTAGTGCAGAACTCATAGGCTGTGAGAGGGAAAATACAATCAATGATTACAGGTTAATCAAGTTGAACACAAGTTTCTATATAGTGCATTAAAATTGTAATTATTTCTGTTGCTGCATTTTAATATGCATTAGTATGTGGCAATTGTTATGGATGTGTATGGTTGTACAAAAGAGGGCAAACCTAAAATTGCCCAAACGCCCAAAATCAGTGCTGGTTTAGTAATTAAAAAAGGTTTTCTAGTTTGTTAAGAGTTTAACGCGGTACCAAACATTCTCTATTGGGTCCAAATCTGGATTCTACGTCCAGGCCACAACATGAACATGGCGAACTATGGAACATTATCAACTAACAATGTTTTAAGAAACAAACAGGACAGAAGATATTTTGGAAGAGCCAGGTTGGAGTTTTTTTATGAAGCATTTATATATTTTCACGAGTTTGTATAAGACGACAACATAAGTGAATTTCCTTGTTTGCAGCTTTTCTGCAAAAGGTTCACTGCAATAAGGATCAGTAATAAGCACATAGTGGCACAGGTCTCATGAGTGCATTAAAAAAAAAAAGATAGCTAATTTCGTTTTGGTTTTTTGGTTGTTGTTTTGTTAGGGCATCTAAAAGCTTAATCATTTGTAAATATTGTATTTACTCTTTCTTAAAAGAAAGCTACAGTATTTGGCTGTTTCCCTATTTAGTTAAGTCACATTTAATTAGTAAAAGATTCAGTTTAGGCAGTTTAGACTGTATCTGTATCAAGCCTGTTAAGAACTGCTATACAGTGTAAACGTGTGGCTGACTGGACGCTTTTGTTACCAGTGACCAATTTATTTTAATCTCATACAAAACGTATAGCACAAATTCTTCTTTATCATTAACGGTGCTTTGTAAAAGCTCTACTTGAGTCATTGTTGAAGTCGTTTTCCAGAAAGGCACTGTTGCATTTTCTACATTATACAAGACTGTAAGTAATGAAAATGGAAGCTGAGGTTGCTTTATTATATAGCACACAGTCCTGGCTACACAGTCTAGTTTAGATGGAAACGCAAAGGCAAAAATAAAAGGATAATAAGGATACTACGGTGACCATAAGTGGCAGCACAGCAGTGATAATGGGTATACATATAGTTACGTGTTAAAGTGTAGTCATTTGTAACTCTGTAAGAATTAAAACGGCTGAATAAAGTTCAATTCTACCTTGCCCACACTAGATCCAATGGGAGCAGACGTTTGATGCACTGACGGAGTTTTTGGTGGCGTGGTATTCATCGTTTATTAAGCAGATTCTCTAAAGGAAACCTATATAGCTGGCTGAAACTAGAGCTGTAGGTTCAAATCACCCAGCTCCCTAAAGTCCGTTGACTATAAGTAAACTTGCTAATTACTCATTTAAGAAGACTACCACGATCAGGTCACAAGTTACAGCTAGAACTCTAATTCATTAGCTAATTCTAAAACAGACAAAGCTGATCTCAGATCACTCACTACCACGCCCCTTTTCTTGCTAGCTAGTTGTCGGCGGTGAGTGACTTCACTTGAACGGCATCATGGGAAATGTAGTATTCAACTACAGCGGAGCTATAGTGGCATAGGAACGAGAACTTTACACTAGCATAATTTGAAAAGTCTCTGAAAATCATTTCAAAAGACTAAAACCAGACACCCGGTCACATCTAAAAGACAAATACACAGTTTTTAGTCACAGACTATGGTTTGGAAAAACTTGAGGATCTTGCGTTGTAACTAACACAACTACAACTAGGTTCGGAGCAGAAACAGAAGCAGCTTTTGGGAACAGCCGCTCTTGTGTATGGAGCGTTTGTTCAGAAAAAACAGCCAAAAAGAAAAAGACAAGACACCTGATGATATATGGATATGACCCTGTCTTAGTGAATGGCAACAGTAACGGTCTGTCCATCCTACTTAAGGAACTGGAAGTGAGTTTTGACATGTATCTCACTGATTCATAATGTGATGATTAATGAAGTGTTCTGTCATACAGTATGGCTCAGAGCTTATTGTCCAGCATTGTCATTTAATCATAATCACCAACTCTCACCTATTGTTTTGCTAGCCAATATGCCTGTGTAACACTATGAATAGATTGGTGTTTGCAATAGCAGCATGCATGGCTATCAATTTATATTATTTGAGCAGGCCATTAAATTACAGTGATAGCCAGTAGTGGCATGGTACCATAGTGCATGATAAGAGAACTCTGAATTTACTTTGTATTACTACCTTTGAACAAGGGGGATATGATTCATAATGTGTTTTTTTCCAAGCGTTTTTAGCATTGAGTACATACATTCAACTCAAAAATCTAACTGTTCATACTTCAATTCATGTTGTATTGAAGGACTTCAACGTGTTGAAAATATGGATATGGATACGTCATATTTAGATTGCTCACAAAAATAGGGGATATTTAAAAATGAATATGAAACAATTAAAAAGAAGCATTTGATTTTATTCGTCAGACAAACAAATGAAAAGTCAGAGAAAGTTGTTTGATTTTGCAAATGACATGCAAACTCAATTACATGATCGAGTAGAAAGTGACATTTACGGGGGCCAACAGAAACATGTCAAACTGTACGACAATGCCACACATCGACATTGAGATCCCAAGCATGTTCAATGGGATTCAGGTTTGTAGAACATGAAGACCAGTCTATGCATTTGATTCCTGCCTCCTAAAACATGTTGTTGACGAGATGTGCACAGTGGGACCTTGCATTATCGTCCACAATAAGACAGTTGTTTCCATCTGCTCCAACATGGGGTACCAGTATATCGTGCAGAACCTCATCTCAGTATCTGACAGCAGTCAGAGATCCATTTCTATTAACATGGAGTTCAGTATGACCACCAGTGCTGATGCCTGCCCAAACATACAGTGGGGGAAATAAGTATTTGACAAGTATTTGATTGTATGTACACCTCAACTGTGAGAGACAGAATCTAAAACAAATCCAGAAATCACATGATTTTTAAATAATTAACTTGTATTTTATTGCATAAAATATGTATTTGATACAATAGCAAAACAGAATTTAATATTCTTGATTTCCCTACTGTAAGTATGTACATTTACATTTGGTAATTCCTGAACAACTGATTGTGAATTTCAGTCCCTTGCAATATGGTGCCAGTAGATTGAAGAGCTGGGTGGGGGATGCTGCCAGTGCCAGGGATGATCCCCTCCCTCAGACACAGTTAGCTGTCTGACCCAGTTGGAAGGCAATACCAGGATTGCTGCACCATCTGAGCATCACCTGCTTATTTTTAATGAAAAAAATTTAATATCATGTCTGTAGTGAAGAAAACTAAACTCTTATACATGTATTATATTACCATAATGATTTTTGCAGGGGTTATTTATATTGAGTAGGCAATGTGATTAATTTATTTATTATCTCCTGATGTGTCATTTAATCTGATGTACTGAGGTAGATGACATTCATTTTTTTTCTAGCGTAGTTACATGACGCTTGTGTCAGTGAGCAATAGTTAATTGATTAGAATAATGTTTCCCATTATCTATCATGAATTAAAGAATAAAGGGCACACAAAATCTGGAGAATGTGCCAATAAGCAAACCCTAACGAAACTAGTGCCAACCACTCTATTTATGGCTTCTTAGGGTTGGTGCTACCTTAAAGAGTTTTAAACTTGTGCTGGGCCTTGAAGTTAATGTAGTGGACTATAGTCCAGATGTTCAAATCCCACTTCTCCCATCCTGCCACCGGTGGGCTTTTGAACAAGATTCTCAGATTTTATGCTATCGGTTGTACATCACTCTGAAAAGTGGCTAATATGGAGTTGTTGTCAATATTCACCAAATATGGTTTTATGTCAGCCTCAAGTTATTTTTTATTACATTTTATAAATGAGTGCCACCTAAATGTAAGTCTATAAACTTGTACAAAATCTATGCATATGAAAACAAATTGTTACTTAATTATAAAGATTATGTTATACACTTCTCATGTATGTTTTTGAGTTCATTTCCAGAAGCAGGGTTTTTTTGCCGCCTCATTTCTTAATTGATGCAAACTGCATGTACAGTATTTGTTTCTCTTTAGACAGTAGTAAATGTTCTGATTAGCAACATGGCTAGTGTATTTAATATTTGGTGCCTGGGTTTTTTTTTCTTGTACCATGGTTTCCTCCAGAGCTGCTATTACAGAAAGTAGTTTCGTATGGAGCTGCATATTCCTGATTGTTTGCTGTAGAAATAAGTGTATGAATATGTTTATGGCCCAGGTAAACTGACCCATACTAACATTATATGAAAGGCCTAAATGTGATGTGCTAAGCCCTATCCCTCATACTTTATTAGGAATGTAGTCACAGTCTTTTTCTGGCTTACGCTGAAAGAAAATCTCTTTAGTGTCGATCAGCCACAATGGTCTAGTGTATGCATGCTCACAATGGCCCAGATAAATGATCGCTCTGTGCTCTGTACACAATAGACACTGGGTGTGTCTACAACCATATAGAGATGACTTTGATGTGTCTAAAAAGGATCCTGAAAGACTGCAGCAGCCAAGCTGATGGGAAAAAGGCTTTATTATTTTGAAAACAAACATTGTGATTTCTGGTAGAGATTAAATGACTTAAGTGATCAGTTTGTTTCTTTAGGATAGAAGCATCCATCTGTCATGGTTCTTGTTTCTTCACTTCTTCCAATGTATTTATACAATATATGTCCTAAGTATACAGCCACCCCTTCTAATTAGTGATCTCAGTCAGTATAGAAATTGACTCTCCATAGACAAACAGCAGCGAACACCAGAGTGCAAACCACTCACCTATATTTTTACTCTCCTAAAACAAAGTCTGCGTAGAAATGGTTTGCCAACTTTGAATGAGAAATTGGTGGCTTATACAGTGCCACAACCGTAACCCAATCAGAGATAAATTAGAATATCAGTTCCTGTGTCTGGTGGAAAGTCTTTGCAGAAGGGTATTGTGCCAGCAAAAGGAGACAAAATCCATACTAATACACGTGTTTCTTTGGATGTACTTTTTGATGAACAAACCTTTGGCTGTGTAGTGTATACTATACAATTATTCCTCCTCCAACAGACTTTTCAGAGCAAAACATTTTTCTGCAATCGGCCAAACGCATCAGATTCATCCATCAGACTGTCATCTGGTAAATTATTATTCACCAAATCATAGAACATGTTTCAACCTTGTAATTGCAGAATGCTTCACTCGGCCAACACTTGGCAGTGCACCTGAACTTGTATTGCATGTGACTGTGCAACCATGGAAACCTAGTTTATGAAGTTTCTGACGCACAGGTTTTGTTTTGAAGTTGCTTCCAGTGGCAATTTAGAGATTGGTAGTTAGGGTGGCAGCCAAATGCGGATCATTTTAATGTTTCATTCCTCTGTGTTTGTATTCTGTATCCGTATTCCAAAGATCTGTGATAATCGGTCACTCTAAACTGGCTTAGTGTGACTATGTTGTTGTTTAGGAAACGGGTTAAAAGACTACACGTACGTGTAAAATACAAACACAGAACAGGAAACCACACATTTTTATTGGAATACATTCATGGGTTTTCAACCAATATGGGGATATTATCAATATTAACCTGATGTTTTAAATAGATTACAAGTGCTAACTAAGCTTAACTCAAGTCTGTTATCTTAAAAGATATGTGACTAGGCTATATGATTTATCACTATACTCACAAACAATACATATGAAAACAAATGGTTACTTGTTCATTCCCAGATGCAGGTTTTCTTGCCTCTTCATGTCTTAATAAGGTACTTACTGCATGTACAGTATTTGTTTTCTTTAATCACTAATAAATGTTCTGATTCGTAAAAGAAGTGTCATGACTAGTGTATTCGGTATTTGGTGCCAGAAGGGGCGGAAGAAGGGGCGGTGGCTCAGTATATTACGCTGTCACCTCACAACAAGAAGGTCCTGGGTTTAATCCTAGCTAGAGCACCCTGGGTCCTTTCTGTGTGAAGCCATGTTCTCTTTATGTCTCTTTTGGTTAACTGAGTACATTACATTGGCCTGACCTGAGTGTATATTTGACTAGTATCAATGTAACCTCGCTCGTGTCATTTATAACCATTGATGCATTTTACATGTAGTCGTTTGGCAGAAGGGTTATATAGATGAACAGTAGGTTAAGGATGTTGCTCAAGTGTCTACCAGTTTCAGCTGGGATTTGTTTTTGGTTTATGGACCAGTACCCTAACTGCTGTGCCTCCCACTATAGCCATTTTCTTTACAGGGAAAGTTCGGAGGTTTAAAGACCAGACGAGCTAAAAAGTAGCTATGACAGTACCAAGAGAATGAGTCTTTAGTATGACTCATTCTGCTGTCAGTATTTATAAAGATTACATGGTAGTGTGCTTGATGTTATGCTTGTCTTAGCAATGTGTGTGGCTAAATCCACTAGTTATAAGGGGTATCTACAAAGTCTTCCCCAAATAGTGTATTTGTTTATTTTCTTCCTTAACACAGACAGTTCCACGCTGCAAACTGTCCTCAGTGACTCTTTTGATTTTCATGACTTGATCAGTGTCTTATAAGAACTGCTGCTTAGTGATTATAACAAGCAAATATTCTTTTTATTCCTTATACCCTGCTTCCGCTTATTACAGGTAGGAAGTTTTGCACATTGCTATGAAACTGTATAAGCCATGATTCATGTTGAGACTTTTACTGGTGCTGTGAAGTGGTGTGCCAGTTGTTATTCATGCATTTACTTGCCCATTGGAGATTCCTTTGACATTAGCAGTACCATGTGAATCAACACTAGGAGAGCATAGAAACAGTCTTTAAATGTGGTGTTTTTAGCTGTGATGTACACAGTGTACTCCACTGAATGGTGGAGCCAAGGTGGAATTTGGATTCTCCCTGTGAGTCATGTCCAGGTTGTGTCTGGAAGGTGTGGTGGGCTGAATACAGGTGGTGACACGAAGGTGCATGACCATACCTGTCAAAATGTATCATTCAATCCTCCACTTTTTTATTCAAAAAGGCTGATTCACTTGTATGATCAATTTACCTTCAATTATGCATTCATGTTCGTGACAATGTTTGAACCCTTTATCAATTACATTTCCCACAAATTAGGCTATTTAGGTAAATAAAATCATTGCTCTAATCTCAGTTAAGAATCTGAGCTGAATGCCAGGCCAGATGGTTTCTTATCCTATCACCTCATTGTCACTACCTGAAGTACTGATTCACTAATTTAATACTGACTGTCTGATTTGTACTGAGATAACGTTTCAAGCCAGCCCAGGTACAGAGTTGACATATATACTGCTCACAAAAAGTAGGTCATATTTCAAAATGAAATACCTCATAATGAAATATCCCCTAATTTTGTGAGCAGTGTACTATATTGCTAAATGTGATCAACTGATTTTTGAATATTCCAACCAAGATTATGAACTATGCTGCTATAACAGTGTCCATCAGCTGTTCAGTGGTGAACCGTGAGTCATTGTTCCAAAGTGTGCCCAAATCTCCAAGATCATAGAGATCTAGGCTGTTGGCTGTACATCACTCCCATCACCGTAAATGTGTTAAGAACAATTTCCATTGTCAGAAGCAGATGAAACTGACACATTGATAACATTGCAACAGCTGAGTATATCATGTTGAATATCACTGAGCTCTTTGTTAGGACTATTTAATGAAAATGCTTGTCTTTGCAGATGGTCTGGCTGTATGATTATGTTTGTGTACCTGTTTTTAATTGGTTGTGTCTAAAATGACTGAATCCTTTAGTTACAATTCACTGACTTTTAGCCATATTGTGTATTTTCCAGTACAATACAATGATGAATTTTATGTTGTAACTGTTAGTGATGACTGTATGACACTGACCTGAATATTGGACTACTATTTATTTGGGGTTTTTTTTGTCTCTTTAGGTTCTAAACACAAAAACATTACAGAAACAAAATGTATTATGTCCACCTTAAAAAACAAAATACATATATCTAAAAACTCACTGTATTTTGAATAATATTTATATATGGACAGTTAAACCAAACAGTGAGCTGTTTTCCAGTTGTCAGGCAAACTTGTGGAGAAAATACAAGGCAGCCTACAAATCACTGCAGTTGTGGTTTGGTTAGATCTAATTTGGGAACAGTTTGTTCCCAGTGACAACAGGCCTTATGTTTGCATTATCCTTACTTCCCAGTAAATGTAATATATTATCATACATGTAAATAACAAAACATTGCAAGACATAGTCATGCTGGATGTAAAAGAAGTTCTTATTTTGAACCACTATCCATAAATCAAACGTGTATGGTTGTAGATTTTTCTTTTGTGGATCTCACAAAAGAAACGTGCTGAGGCGAAAATATATACGCAGCTCCACCTCTCTCACCTGAACATAACCTAAAGGCACTGATTCAGCTGATTATAAAAGCCAAATTTGTGATGGTGTGTGCGAGCCAAAGACTTGGGAGTGGCTCATTGTAAAACATAGACCAGGAGTCCTGCGGAGGCTTGCCTGTAAAAGTGGGCTGAATATAAAGTACTAGATAAAACAAAGATATTACTTTACATCGGAGTGGCACAGAAATACATTCAACAGCCCTGATTGGAATTTCTCAAGGGATCATTTTCCAAAACTTTCTCTTGAGGATCACCTGGATTACAGGTAAAGTACTGCTTAGTTGTTTACTTTCACTCACTTCAATTATGGGATACAACTCATAAATAATGTGCAAACCCAGTCTACATTAAGTCAACCTTTTTTTTAGTAGTACTTTCTAAAATTGCATTGTATATCAGTCTCCTGTAGCCTGTAGTTTAAAGTTGTTTTCTTGATACTGTATGTTACTAAAAGCTATGTATGGACAGAAAAACTTTGCCAGAACTTTTGTGCATATAGCAGACAGAGTTTCCTAAGAAGAGCATGCACACACACTGTATTCTGTAGCCATGTGGATGTTTAAACATATTATCACCAAATAATGTCTTACCATTTGCTTGTAATTCAGATTTTAAATCAGTGCAACAGATAATGTGCTTTGTTAGACAAGCACCTAAGCTTGGTGTTTGTCCAAGTATGGACCTTTTATAACATGGTAGATAATTTATTATTGGTAAAAGTAAAGGCATATAGAGTTGGGCGTCAGTGTTTAGTTTTATTCCAAGCTCTTGTTCAAATAACATGGTTTACCGTAGATGCATTTGTGTTGTGTTATGATTTACATCTGAACTTTTGTTCATACCCACCTATCAGCGAGTTATACCATGTGACCCTTTGTTTTTATTTGAATCTGCATCCAAATTATTCTTAAAAACCTAACCTTAAACCAGGCATGATCTGTCATAAGCCTTTTTTTAACACATGTACTTGTTGCTCTTTTGTATGAATAATTAGAATTAAATGGATAATTTTTGGGGCAAAGTAATTGGAACTAAAAAAATATTTGTTGTTTACTTTCGATTTTTATTTCAATGTATTATTTTGTGGTAGAAAATATTTGTTATTTTTATGTCAATATGTGAAAATTCAGAATTTTGTCATAAAATCTTATTTCACATGTTTTTTTGTGTAAAACAGATATATTGTAACAGGTATATTGAATGCCATAATAAGGTTTCATATGTATGTTTGTGTATAGGTGCAAGTCTCAACAATGCACATAGTATTTAGTAGTCAGTAGTAGTCCTACAGAATTTTTCATGTGTTGCTATGTTAGGGATTTTCAAATATTTTCTGCCACCTATAAGAATGACTATAAAATACCAGCCAATACGTGGATGTTGATTTATAGTAATATGCATTGCTATATTAATGATATGTAATCATTTGTATTATAAATATTTTAATAAAAATTCTTACTAGTCATATGTTTAATGGAAAGACACTAAAATATGTAAATAATAAAATATCTAAATATAATTAAAAAATCACTATGAAACAAACATCATTCAAACTTAAATGTCAAATGTCATTTAAACTTTTTATCAGGAAAGGAACTTTAATTTCTATTTACATTGTTTTGCATAGTACTTTTACCCCTAATTATTTTGTAATTATTTTTTCCTGAAATTAATTATGATTAATGTGCTATTTATCGGTTTTCTTAACAAATAAGGGCCTAATTTAACAAGTTATGGGTTTCTATGCCAATCTCCTAATACAGTACAAAACTAGTTGCATCCGTTTAATACAGCCAGATCCAAATCTTTGAAACACTGAATTAGGTTAACAGTATACTGAAAATAACATATCATATTCAGTTCTGAACTGAAGTGTTTTACTGTAAAAAAAAAAAAAAGTCTAAATAAAATTTTAAATGACTACCTAATTAAATACATTTTAATTACTAAGTTTTTGCAAAACCATGGGTTATGAACAATGCAACTTCTTCATTGGAACTGTTTACAACGTTCCTTTTCCATCATAACAGTACTTTTGAGTCTCCTATAATATGATAAGAATTGAGATAATGAGCAAAAGAATCTAAGCGGCCCCTCCACCCAGAACCTCTCTGGTCCTTAGCTCTCTCCTGTGGACAATCTCTCTCCTTTTTAATTCACACCATAGGTTTTCAGTGTTTAATTTATTGAATATGACTTCTGTGGTCAGTGAATCATTGTAGATTTTGTGAAGACTTGGAGATATGTTTTGATGCATTCTTAAAAGATTTTTTGTAGGTTTTCATTTTAAAAAACTCCTTCATAAACTGCTTCATAAAGTCCATGATCCCATTTATACCAATAAGGTTTTTAAATCCTTTCAAAATGAACAGACTCACAACACCAAAGAACCTAAATAGTGGAGATTTTCTGTAACCAGTCATCATATCTTGGATGTTCATTTCCACAAAGCCCATAACACTTGGATCTTATTAAAGTTATAGTAGTGACTAATGAACTCCAGATGCTTATTTCATTTGATTAGGTCTTCCAAATAGTAAGTGGAATAGAAGTTGCAGCTAATTGTTAACTGTAGACTTGGTGACCCCAGAATGCTACCTTATAGCTTGTGCAAATCTGCAAATCATTTTCCTCACTGTGCAGAGTGCGAGGGGGGCCTTAATTAACCTTAATTAACCTTTTGCATAATGGTGGACACAGCCATTTTATAGCATATCATTATGTTTTACATCTGTAGCCTGATGTTTTTGTCTTCCTTTCTTGCATTAAAAAGTTGTTAATTATTTAGTTGAATGTGAATATCCAACACATGTTGTAGCATTTGATGTTTAAGGACTAAAAATTAGTGTATGTGTTTTATGTGTTTTTGTTTTCTTTACAGTTAGCAGTGAATGGATGCTTTAACAAAGCAAACCCTTGATTCGGGAGGAAGGTCAGGAGAGAGAGGTAAGGTTTATACTTATTATTTTTATTATAGTGTATTGTAAGCACAAGTATGCATTATTTGAGAAGATTTTAAATTGAAAATTACTTAATATCTGGATAATAATAGCACATCATATTCATTTTGTGGCTCATAGTTTTGTCGATATTATAAGGACAAATGGATAATGCGCGACATCTCATGGCTGTTCCGTGTTATTGCATTTCAAATAAACTATTACAGGGATTCGGTGCAGCTTAAATTAATTATAATTAATTGATAATTATACATATACTATTAATAACTATATATATATATATATATATATATATGTTTATTTCACTTGTTTCTGGACGC
>JAUZST010015329.1:0-10256 GCA_034779995.1 Parotocinclus haroldoi | reverse complement strand
TCAACACAGCTAAGCTTAATAGCCTCGATCCTCTCGCTCAACCCCCCCCCCCCCCCCTTCTTTTGCTTGCACTCTTTATATTTCCCCAAATCGATCAAATATGTTTTAGCTGTCAGATGATTAAAATGCAGACATGCGCCGTTCAGTGATCTCATCCTGCCCTGTGAAACAGGTCGTTGACCGGACATGTTATGCTACTATACTGTAAAGACGAAGGGTATATTCACAAGTAAATCATACACGTATGCATCAAAGATACACACGGCAAATACACAACTACACACCTAAAGACACTAAACCCTTGGTCATGCATGGAAACTGATTATAGAAGAGACTGTAATGTAGTGTTAGGACCCTGTGTAGGTTAAAACCCTAACACTTAAGAGCACGGTATGATACAGAGACCCATGAAGTGAATGTGAACCAGTTTATATAGTTCTAGGTGAGAATGTTTACATGTAATAAGAACGCCGTTTACAATTAAGCAGCTGAACACATTTAACCAAGTCGGCAACCAAACAAGTTAGAATAGTCTGTAGTCCAAACGAGCGCTCAATGAGCAAACGGATGGTCAGGTAGTCAGTTACATTTGTAGGATTTTGATTTCCTATATTTCCTATATCATTTTTTAAGAATAATTGTTCAGACCTTGGTCGTTAAAGCAAAGGATCGTTGATCTTATGGTCGTTAGTAGGCACACACACCTGTGTTTAATCACATTTTTTGCGCTCCTGTTAAACAGCACTACACGGTCATATGAATGGACAAAATAACTTTAAAATTGAATTGAAATAAAATTGCTTATTTATTACGCTGTAATAATTTAGTAACATTACCATCATGTCTTATCTTGTTTGCTCCATCGCAGCCTTGACTCTCTCTAACAGGCGACTCCTGAGGCATGATTAGTGGATGTCTTTTTTTAATGTAAAATGATGGTTTTATTATTTTTAGTTTTATCAAAAATGGGCTGTTCCAGCTGTTATTTTGTTTGCCATCCAATTGGGCATGTTAGTGTGTTTCGGATTGGAATCTGCTGTTGTGAAGTAACCAGTTCCGTCTCCTGTAGGCTGTACTGTATCGACTGTTGCATGAGATTTTCCGTGATATTTGTTTATGTTACAAAATATCATGTAGTTTACTGAGTAATGGATTAAAAGTGAAAAATAAAAGCCAAACACTTAATCTGCTGGTGAACTCCGGGCTCTAGCATAGCTTCTGCAGCCTGAAAGCAAAGGTGATTCGGTTTTCCTTTCGGTCGGCTGTCATTACTAATTAGTTTAGGAGGAACTGGGGACTTATTTGCACTTAGAATAATGGACTGTAGATGCTATTTATTCAAATGCTATAAATACACCAGAGATCTGCACTGAGCTAGAGCTAATATCATTGTATTTATCATAAACTGCTCACAAAAATGATACATTAACAATAAAGGATACATTTGTTTGCATGTTCTATTGTTAATCTGAATCACAGGGTCACTGTGGACCGAACTGTGAATTGAGTTATGAATCGAGTTTCGGCTGAAACGAATCACGCGGCTTGACTCATTCAGGTTTAGGCAAGTGTGCAGTGCACAGAGCAAACGACAAGAACAGGGACACAATTTTTTTTTTTTTAGCCAAAATGCATCGAGAATCAATTTGGATAAGTCTGAGGTGATCGAGAACCGAGGTACCAGATTATAGTGTTTTATTTTAAACAGTAATCTTAATTAAAAACAATATGGCCTCTGACGTTAAAGGGAACAGACTTTGATCAGACGGACGTCAAACACCGAATACCTGATCTTCTCGCATGAAGTCACTTCGATAAAATAATAATAATAATACTAATAATATGTTGACGTGTTGTGAGGTGGTTGACTGCTGAGGTATGACTTTGCAGAGCGATATAAAGTAAATCACATCTGCTATGACAGTAGGACTACACATATACAGTATAAAACAGTTTAATTAAACACATTTGGGGTAGGATTTAGAAATTTTTTTTGGTGGAAAATTGTAATGTCTTTCCCTCTCAGTTTCATTCAGCCCCATTTGGATATCCAGGTGCTCTATCCAGGTTTTATACCCGTCTGCAGAAAGGCCCCAACCCCCCGTAACCCTGAATTGGATTTGGTCAGCAAGGAAAGTGAGTGAATGATAGGATGTTCCAGCTCAAGATTGAATTCCACTTTTGGCTGCCAGGCCATCGAGAAGAGCTGAAAAAAGATGTGAACTGATGCCACAGTGAGCAGAGCAAATAATGTGTTAAACAAATCATTTAGCAAATCAGTAGTCCGTTTAAATTACAAATTTACAGCGCTGGGTGTGACTGGCAATCGATTTATTATTATTCATTTGATTAGCAAGTGAAGCTGTCACAATGGGCGTTATTGTTCTTAAATAGGAATGGAAGAGTATGAAAATGTCGCTTTCTCAAATGGAAGTGCCTGAAGAAAAGCAGATGTGTGCAGGTTCGAAAGCGCCATGTAAAATTTCTCGAGAATTTCTTGAGTTGCCACAGGTTGGCTTCTGGTTCGGTTTAGTGTACACTATTTTTTTTGATTGAAACGTTGGCTTGGCCATTTTGAGTCTTCTTTTCCATCCCCTTTCACTTCACACTGTGCTGTTGTTCCTGTTTTACAGACGCATTCTAATATTTGTCCCAATCATTATCGAAGACTTTTATCAGAGATTCATATCATTTATATACGTTTCTTAGCTCTATTGTTATATTTGTTTTACTTTCCTTGCATCATGCAATATTTGTTTGGGAAATCATTTTAGTTTATGCATTTATTTATAATCCCGGTTCGAATGTAACCATTGTGTGTTTCTCTTGCAGGCAGAGATTGTGAAGCGACTCAGTGCTATCTGCGCTCAGATCATCCCTTTTCTCTCTCAGGAGGTATGCTGACAATGATTGACGACTTATCTTTCCCTCTGTCTCACATGCTGTTTCATCATGCGTCTTAAAGAAAACGTTCCAATTTCCTCTCCCATTTCCACCCCTTTTCAGCCCTATCAGCACATTTCTGATGAGTTTCACATAAAACTCAAGATTCACGATTCACCATATCTTTATTGCCATTCAGTTATGCATATAAAAAGAGCACACAGCAGAAGAAAATTGTTACATTTTGGCCTACCAGTTAAAAAAAAAACCCAAGCAAGAGAAATGCACAACTACTAATATAAATATAATATAAATATAAATTATTAAAACAAATATTGAAAAAAAACTGTATACTCAGTGAAGTAAAGCACCCAGATAGAAGTGTTGGATTAGCGGTTCTGTCCCAGGCGGATACGTAAAAGATTACAGATGTGGTCTGCTACTTGCCACAAGAGAACGTAAAAGTGCTTCCCTTTTATTTGTTAGAAAGGCACTTAGAGGCTACTTTTGGGTAGTGTACCTCATGGTGAGAGATTGTTGACAGTTAGACATTCTTTACGCTGCACACAAAGATATTTTACCCAGCAGACAGACTTTGAGGTGAACACAGCTTTGGTCTCGGCCAGTGCATTGTTCCAGCCTAGCTGGTAGGAGGTGTTGGGGCAGCAGTACACATGGCCAGCAGGCTCTGGATGGCCCAGATAGACCACCAGAAGAAAGGATCTTTAGATCTACCGACTAGCATGAGCAGCTCCAACACCATCATTGTCCACCACCCAGACACAAGTGGCTCATTTCAGTCGTGCGGTTTTCACCAATAAACGTATCCTTTCACTTGCATATCATCTTTACCTTCCTTATAAAGTTGTGTTCCATTTCAACGTTTTTGGTGCATTGTTTTTTTGTCAATGACTGTATAAAAAGTATTGTACCTGCGTTATGCCACAGGACAGAAGGATTCCATGGGATTTGCACAGTTTTCAGTTAAGAGATTATTCAGGACTTTATAAACAGGATTCGAGTTTTCCCGGATATTGCTGTTTCTGTCAAAATGAATATTTTGCACATGGGCTTCTGTTTTGAGCTATTCAGCGTCAGGTGACGTTACTGTCCTATGTTATCTCTTACCTCAGACTAATAGATAGGAACCACGTATTCTAAAATGTTTTATTTTAAACGAAAACCACAACCTTTGCAGGGAACAAGTGGACTTTCGGGAAGATATATTTTTGCAACTGCCAGCCTAACAACAGCCTATGCCACTGACTGGAGGTTTCCACTCTGCTTATTGGATGTTCCAGCTGGCACAAGCTTTAAATCCGCTTTTGGCTGCTAGGCTTTTGGGAAGGACAGAATAAAAGGAGTGGCTTGGTGCCCCCATAACCAGCAGACCAAATGATGTGTTAAATGAATAGTTCAGCAAATCGACAAGACTTTCAAATTATAGCTTCACATAGCTTTTTTGTTTACCAGCAAACAGAGTTGTGCGAGAAAGAGAAAGAGAGTGTGAGAGAGAGAGAGTGTGAGAGAGAGAGAGTGTGAGAGAGAGAGAGTGTGAGAGAGAGAGAGTGTGTGAGAGAGAGAGAAAGGGAGAAAGAGAAAGGGAGAAAGAGAGAGGGAGAGGGAGAGAGGGAGAGGGAGAGAGGGAGAAAGATATCTTAGTAAGAAAGGGGGGAGAGAGAGCGAGAGAGAGAGAGGGAGAAAGGGAAAGAGAGAGAGAGAGAGAGGGAGAGGGAGAAAGATATCTTAGTAAATAGTACTGCGTTGTTATATACACACACACACACACACACACACACACACATACATATACACACGTGTGCACGTGTGTGTTTCAGCTGTAAATGTGATGCGAACATGTGATGATCCCATTTTTGTTCACATACCCTCAGGTTCACATTGCACTTTGTGTTTTGTCTCTCTGGAAGAGATTTGACACTCCTGGGCAGGACGGGGTGCAGATGTGTAATCATATTACAGTTATTTATTCATTAAAACGATCATGAAATTCTGTTCTTCAGATAATAGCATAGTGACTAAACTTAATATGATTTACTGTTTACTGTATTCTGTTCCATCTGTGGTGAATAAACGCTTAAGGCTCAAAGATGCACCGTGACTGCACTTATTAAGAAAAAGTGTTGACTATGACGACCTCTGTGCTTCTCATGCTTGTTTTTCCACATGTTAAGTTAACTTAAGAGCTTGGTTCAGAGGCAGTCGAAAGTCAATTCCATTTATCGGCCATGCTAAAAACAGCCACATTTAATAAAGAATAACTGGCCACTCCATATTACCAAGCATATTTTTGTCCAGGAAGCAAAATCTTTGAGGAAATTAGGCTGTTTTAAGCTTTAAATTATTTGAACTAGTCACTTCCAAAATGATCCCTGCACCTCAGCGACAACTGCCGACCCAATTTGTGTTACTGCTTCGGGAAAACTTGAAAACTTGAAAAACAAAACAAAAAAAAAATTGAACACGAAAATGAGTTTTTCTTAAATAAAACATTTTACAGACTGATCATTACACTTTGTAATTGATCAAAATGAATATTGAATTTAACCTGCAATTTATAGAAGTAAGCCTTTAAAGAACTGTTTACTCATTTGTAATGAATTAACTTCATATGGGAGTAACATGAGTGTCCCCTGTAGAGAAATGAGCCTTTCATTGATACGTGGATGAACCTCCTTCTATGCTGGGAATCTCATAGATCCAATCCTTACCTCGATGAGAGCTGAGACCTGGTAGTCTCCGGTCAGGCAAAACACACAAACGTAAACACATTGCACCTTACTAGTACCACTCCCCCCTTTGTTCCTGACCAGAGTGGCTCATCAGAACCTGTTTGCAGTGCCGGAATTCCCTTAAATTGTTGTATTTCATTTGTGGGTGAGAGGTGAATCCGAAAGTGTGGCACCGATCTGGGACATGAGGGTTTGTGGACAGAGTTGTGCCAGCCTGGGGTCTGGGGACTCATGAGTGTTTGCTCAGGGATCAAGGAGGAACTAGTGTCAATAAAGACCGGCAGATTTCTTGTGAGGAAGCTCAGTACTTCTCGAGGTGGAGCTGGACATGTGACACACGGTGTAGACCAGGGGTGCTCACACATTACAGTAGATCATTAAACTTTGTCGAATCTGTCTGATTTAAATGTGTTCCCCTGCAAAGGCTGTGTAACTTCTTTTCATTTATACTTAGAACGCCCAGATTTGGTTTCTGTAAAACACTTTAGTTTAAGGAAGGTAGAGCAAGGAATGAATCCTTGTTCAGATGAACTGCTGATTTTTTTAAAGCTGCTGTGCTTTGTGTAACAATCATGCGACACTGCCCTCTAGCACAAATGTTCTGACACGATCAAATATGTGGTCACAGAAGCATGTAGCTTCCTTGGCTTCATTCCTCAAGCGTCGAAAAAGTCCCTAAGGGAATAGCTTTGGCAGATTGGTGTTTCCTTCTTACAGCACAAAACATCTGTATAATTTATGCAACATTGTGGTGGTCCAACACCTCTCTAAGACACTGTTGTTTGTTCTTTTTCATTTGGCACCCATCAGTAGGTGTTTTCCTTCGGCTTGCTTCTGTTCCTTGCAACTGACTACGCACCAGCAGTACCCAGGAAAAAAAAAACATTTCTATACTAGCTTTTTCCATCATTTATCTATTTTTGCCATTGATCTCTTTTAGAATGTTAAGTCTGAATTATCGCTTACTTTACGTTTAAAGCATTTAACGACCTACAAGCCAAATAATTATTGGTTAAGGGCCTTGCTAAAGGCAACTTGGCAGAGGTGGAATTTTGGACCTATGGACCACCATAGTCCAATACCTTGACCACTAAGCTACCACCGGGCGTCAGACCAGCAGGCTTTGTTCGTGAACCTTTTGTTTCAGTATCCGATTTGAACCATTTTGTGCACCGTCTATGGAGCAAGATTACTGGTTGGAAGACATTCTGTCTATTCTCTGGCCAAAGCCTAATTTAGAGCTAATGTATTGTGCGTGCCATTCCTATTTCCCAATGCAGCATCTGTCCAGAAACGTTGATTATGTAATAAGGAAACGTACAAGAGGTTTTCTCGTTCAGCCATGCACCAGAGTGACAACCGAGTTCTCCATGAGCCCATAAACAAGGGAGCCAGTCAGCTGTAATTACTTGCACCAAGATGGTTTGTCACAGAAGACAATACGATAGTATTCCAGGTCAAGACAATGAACTCCCATTATGGTTCAGGTTTGCAGCAAGTGCAGAGCAGCGCTATGTTGTGTGACTTCTCGGTGAGGTGTATAATAACAGCGTGTGTTTTTGCATCCCATTCACAAGTATGTTTAGCTGGAGACAGTAGGCAGCTTGGCTATTTTAGGGACCGTGCTGGTCTGTACATGTCCAATCTGAGAGGAATCGTTGAACCATGCGTCACTTGCATCAGCAGAAATCAACGATTCAGAGAGTTGAACGTGAAATCATCCAGCATATTTCTATCCCGCTGGACGTTGACTTGGGGACCTTTGTGGATCAGCAACTTGAAGCAAATGCATCGGCAATCGGACGTTCGGCAAAGAGCAAATCATAGCAACTTGTGGCTTGGAATTCATTAAAGATATGGTGGTGCAGTACCAGATGTGCTTAGCACGGATGGGAGAGAAAAACATGACATATTGCATCTTTTGTACTGTTTAAAACAGTGTGAGATATTGGAAAACATGATATCATGATATCTCGTATTTTCTGGGAGTGTTTTGCTAACAATAAATATTTGATGCTTTACCAGTTTATAAAAGTATTTGAAAAATACTAAATTGGCACAGTGGCTTTCACCATGCCACCGGTGATGACATTTTCTTGACTCTTCTTGTAGAATGATTCCACTAAAGTATGTTTTTGTGCTGGTACCATGGCTGGTTTTAAGCCATGGACAGTTGACTCCAGATGTTTGTCATATTCTACATATTTGACACAGATGATGATGATGATAGAAGTCAATCCATCTTCAATAGCAACCAATTTCTGGCCTAATTTGCATCATTTTCAAAGACAAACCATCGGCAACTACCGCAAAGATGGTGGCGTCTGTACTTTGTCTCCTGGTGCAGTTTGTTCACTCCACTTTTTATATAAGTAATGTGCTTCAGATAGAGGAGTAGCTTGATTTGTGATAGAAGAATCATAAGGCGTGTACCTGACAAACTCATGTTAAAAAACAATTACGTTGTTTTTACACAGTGCATATCACACCCCCCTAATAGACTCCCAGAGATGCACAGGTGTCTATTAGGTCTTTGTTCAGGGCTTCAGAACAGATTTTGAAAAGTGTTTGGGTTTAATGATCGTACAGCACGATGCTATAGAGATATATTTGATCATTTGATTTACTAGAACATTGAATTACGCCAAGATGAGATAATATACAGAAACGTTGGTAAACACTTAATTCCTGCCTTTTAATGAAATTAAAGGGAAGCCCTCGCCTGTGGAAGATAAATATAAGCGGGATCATGTCCACAGGGACCGTATCGTGTCAAAATTCCGCTATGAACAATTTGTACTAATGTTTTTTTTTTTCAGTGCATTTTAGTGTTTTTTAAAGCTTTTTTTCTGCAAACCGCTAAAGTAATTTGGCAACCCTGCTTTGGATTTGGGACTTAATGATACGTAGGGCAGACCGTACCAAGACAGAATCCAATAAATTAAAGTGATTAATTTTTATGCCAGTGGTCGTAAGTTCATTACATTATAAGTATACGCCAGGTGCATTTTCCACTTACTGCTTCGAGGGTCGGACTTGTTAGACTTGTTTAGCCTTCTCGTTCCGAGTCTCTATTGATATTCCACCGTGCTATAAAACGAGGAGGATTATGAATTTATTAGTGCCATATTTTATTCTATCAAGAGCTAACGAAATCCAATAACAGCACAATCCTGAAGAACAGCCTCAAACAACTCATTAGATGGTCCAAAAATGTCAACTGTTTTCCGCTGTTATGGCCCTTAAAAAAATTTTAAAACTGTTATTCATTGTCAAGTCCATAGATTGACAGTTAATCGCCTATCTTTTGCGTCTTTTGATTAATATCTGTGAGTGGCTGACCATGTATTTTTACACGGGCTAAAGAAGTTTAAAAAGACATTTTACGATCATTTCTTTCTAGACGAACTGAAAAAAAAAACCTGCGTTTGCGTTTGATTAATAACTAAAAGAAACTGTCTGTTTAATCTTTGTGTAACTTCCCTTAAATTCATAACTCTGGGCTAAAACACATGACCCGTGGGGGTGAAACTGCATGACGATATATAAGCCCGATTCTAAGTGCATGTGCAGAAACATCAGCCTCATTAGAGTGAAGCTGAGGCAACATGTAACTACAAATATACTGCTCACACAAATTAGGGGATATTTCATTTTGTATTTATGAGCTAGAATCTAGAGCCCAGTTCTAACTGCATGAGACACAATACGTGACTGAGGAATGTGAGGTAATGAGCCAAAACATCAACTCAAGTACTCCTGTGTGAGACAAATGTGTGTGACAAAACATTAACATTGCATTTTCCATACCTTCCCAACTTTTTTTTCTGATTTGAGATTGTATGATATTTTGTTTCCTTTGTTTAATGAAACAATCAAAAAACAAGGGTAAAAAAAACCAACTGTTATGTCAATATAAACGGTATTTTCACAAGAAAACTGCATGCCATATACGATATGGAAACGTGTCAGAGATGAAAACGAGTGACCGAGTGATCGAAAAGACTGATACTTTTATTTGAGGGAAGCCAAGAATGCATTGACTGAAATAATAATAATAATAATAATTGTAAGTATTATAAATAAACGGATAACATCAGCCAGGAGAAAGAGAAACTCTTTCAAGTTTGTGATTGTGAATCACTTCATATAGTTATAGGTTAGAGAGAAAATTAGGGATGAAATATCCCCTAGTTTTTGTGAGCAGTGTACATGTAGTGGGACGACAAACAAAGGAGTGTTACTTCCAACAGGACAGGCACGTCCACTTACGAATGCCACTTGAAGCTTGTTACAAATAAGTAGTGGAAACTCATCCACACAAATACAAGTAACTTGCACAAAAAAGTCTCTAAACACAACGAGCAAGTCAGCACATGACCTGAAAGGCAGCGAACTTTTGAATGAATGAAGGATTTATTGTAATTGGTGAGACCTCGATGCCCGTTTATGAGGAAATGTTAGCATATGCATCAAAACTAAAGGTACAGGTGAACCTAAGGCTGCATCACCTCATCACCCTCAAAAAGAATCGTGAACTTACATATAGCTGTGAGACAAAACATGAGCTATTAAACAAGCCTGACACAAGATAGCTATATATATATATATATATATATATAT
>JAUZST010015328.1:0-10256 GCA_034779995.1 Parotocinclus haroldoi | reverse complement strand
CATATTATCATTAACGGTGAGATATGTGTAACATTTACATGAATTAAAGGGGTTTGGGAATTTATGTTGTAAAAGTTGAAGACCACAAGTGGTGATTGATGATTAACAGTGCAATGTGTGAATTCAAATGTATATTTATTTATTTATTAGTTTGTTTGTTTGTTTTTTATGTTAATTACAGATTTTTTTTTTTTTCTACTACAGATGACATTGAGGTTTGTCGGAACAAGAGTGTATTTATGATTCTGATATTCGGACTTGCACTCCTTGTTCTGTCTTTTGTTTGCATCTGCATCTTGTGCATCTACAAATATGGTAATTTCATTTGTTTTTCGTTTTGTAAGAATTAGAGTGTATATACATATAATATTGCTGTTGGCTATAAACAAATATGAAAATACTATAATAAGATTGCTTACTGCAGGGTGACTGAGTGGGTTCCTTTTAATGATTTAAATTATTAATAAGAAAATAAATCTCATGTAATGCAGTCAGCTCACTGATGTTATATTTAAATCATGTGGGATTTTTGTTATAATATAATCGTTCTGTATTTAAATAACCTTCCTGTCAGGTTACTGTAAAATGAATCGATCAGACAGAAGTACAAGAGGTAATTCCATAATGTTTTACTAACTGCAAGTCATATGACATAAAGTATTTTAATCTATTCTGATATGTTAATATGATGTTCTTTTTGTTTTTTTTTTAAAGATGCAAACGGACAAAAAACGGACATCATCAACATGGAAGGTATAAAGTCCTGAAAATGTCATATACTTTGTATGTTGTAGACTGTGCTCTCTGAAGTGATCTTACCTTTTTTTTGCCCTTCACAGAACCTATTTACAATGAGCCTGACCTTTCCCAGGTAATATTATAATCATGGAGAACATTTTATTTTACATACAATATATTTTTCTCCTTCTTAGTACGCTGTTCACAGAAATGAAGGGATATTTTATTATATAATCATCAAAATGATTACGAAGAAGATCCCACAAGAACTGCTGGACAATCTGATCCTGTCCATAACCCATCACTGTCAGTGTGTTTTAGCAGTCTTGGGTGACCATACATACTACTGAACAGTCAATGTGTGGTACTCTCATTCTGTTTAACATGCTTCTGTTCATCCCCATGAATATATCACTTACAACTCAATCTCAATGAGTTTGCATCTTGTTTGCGTAATCGAACAACTTTCTTTGCCTTTTCATTTGCTTTTCTGATGATCTTGTTTAACAAAATAAAACCAAATGCTTATTTTTTATCTCGTCATATTCATTCTGAAATATCCCCTCATTTTTATGAGCAGTATATTTTAAATGATTACGAATTTGCAGTGATTAAAATATATGTAATAATAGATTTTCATAATTGATATATGTTTTGTGGGATTTCCTTCTATCAAAGTTACATTGAAATGTTATTTGGGACATTATTCATTAATAATGTAAAGTGGGTGTCTGGACACGGTTAAAATAAAATCTTTATGCATTGCATCTATAAGTTATGTGATTCCCATGAACAATAATTTGGGATGTCCCTGCAGTGAGAATAAAACAGAGAACATGCTTAAGTAAAGCTAAGAGCAGATGCTGAGGCTTCATCAATGTTTTTTATGACAGGTAGCAGATAAAATCACGTCTTTCAGTTAAAGTGGCTGAAGACTGAGCCAATCAGGTCATTCTTAAAAATGATAGTATTAGTAAATCAGCATGACTGTGCTCTTGAAGACGTACTGCAACAAATTTGAAAGACTATGAGTGCTTGACGGCCTGAAGTGATCTGAACCACGTATGGCTCCTTGGATAAGTGGATAATTATTTTATAGAATATACCTCTTCACAAGTCCACTTGCCATTACTTAACATTACTAAATATTCGTAACTAATGTATTTTTTAAAGGTGGTGTCTTGACAACCTCCCACGTTGCAGTATCGAGCAGTCTGTAGTTGATTTCTCTGTAATCTTGAGGATCTGCCTGTCGTGATCTCCGTACTTCATCATAGAGACTCTGTATAACAGGGTTTGGAGGCGGTAGCCCTGCTGTTGTAGCCAAGTTTTTGTAGTAAGTCCACTGCTCAGAGTCCATTTGTAGAAGGTGTTTCACTTGAACACCCAACTGAGTTTTCCTTTGCCTCTCTTTCTCAGCCTCTTGGTTCATAACATCAAGTGAAGGTAACTGTACTTTGCCTTCCAGAACTGAAAGTGCAAACTGGACCTGAATGAGTGCAGGAGAGTCAGACATTAAAAAGAAGTGAAACTATGGTTGCATATACCCATCACAAAATATACGCTGTACATGTTTACCTGATAATTGAAGTGAAGGAATGGACAGATGAGTTTGCATAGGCCTATAAAAAAAAGCGAAGGAAAGGCCGGAAGCAGCAGGTACCTATAAAGAGGAGCCACTAGGTGGTGCTGTACTTCCAGGCCAAGCTGTTTCGGGCAAAGGAATGGAAAATTGTAATTGTATCCAGTGCAAAGCAGAAGGACATGAGCGTGGGCCACTGAGCCATCGTGGAAGAACAGAGAGCCATCATCGAGCACCCTTAGCACAGGTGGTGCCTGTTTAATCCCAGGGGGTAAAGGAAATGGCAGAGGGGACTTATTATGGCTCAGGATCACCTATGGATACGCAGAGATGAAACAAGTCAGTATTTTCATACAGACACATAGCTGACCACTGAAAATAATATTAAACACAGTCATTACTTAATGCTAAATTAATACAATTGTGTGGTTTTCACGACTAGTAGCACTATGGGACAGAATTTGACCAGATTCCCAAGGTCCCAGGGATACATAAACAGAAGCCACAGATCACATTTTTATAAGGATGGGGTTTCTACTCAGTGGTTGGTTCTGGCCTGGGACAATGCTAGTGGTTATATTGACGCTGCAAACATGGCACTGAGTTTAAAACAAAAAAAACCCCACCCCCAGTAAAAGAAGTGAATTAAGGATACAAGTAAAACAATGTGTTGTATGTAACCAGTCAGATAAACAAGGCACAGTGTTTTTTATTATTTAAGGACTATTATTACATTCATACATGGATATCATCACCCCCCCCCCCCCAAATTTGGTCAAATAACTTTCCATTTTAGTCAACTGCCAATCCTAAGCCTCCAAACTTCTATAAAATCTACGTTATTAGACCTATGGTTAATAAAGACACTAGCCACAAAAATGAGGGGATATTTCATATTTATTTTATAGTATAGCAGTATAGTAACATAAAATTAATTACGCAGAATAAAACATAGCCTTTATTGACATTAAAAAGACAATTGATTCATCATCAAAGTGTCAAACCTGGGCTTTAGCATGAACCAGCTCCAATGAGATGTCAACTCCAGATGCTCCAGCCCCCAGTACCACAACAGACTGATATGCAAATGGCTCTGGGCAGCGATAAGCGTGGCTATGCATCACCTTTCCTGAGAGAGAGCAAGAGAGAAATCAACAGGGCAATATGGTCAGAGTATGAGAGTAATGGTTTGCACTTTCAGGGTCATGATTGTTGTTAACACTGTACATTTGCTTCACCTTTAAAATGCTCTATTCCTGGAATGGAGGGCAAATGGGGCACAGAATAATGGCTGTAGAAGAGGAAGGAACACATGAGTCATGCCTGGAGGTCTACGGCTCTTATGCATCCATCTTCCCTTACACCAGGTCTACATGAATTGCTTAAACAGTGCATATTCATATTCTACGAGTGAGAATGAAATCAGTTTCACATTGGGAGAATAATTGAGAAAACGGAAATAATCCTTTTTGAGACAAAACTGCACCAAAGTGATGAATCTTACTCTGACTTCAAGTTGCTTTTTTGTGCATGAAGAGCAAAAATAACATTCCTCACCCATTGCAGATGAACACAGAGTCGAATGTCTGTGTGCTCTGTCCTCTGTTCATGCCACGTGAAATTACCTCCCACCTCAAAGCACCCCGTTCCTCTGTCTCCATGGAGATGGGCTTCACCTCTTCCACCACGGTCTTGAACTGTAGAGTAGAGAGAGAGGGCCATCACAAGCATTACTTGCATCCAACACATATAAATGTTACTCACTAATATCATAGGACATTTACAGGCCACTCCTCATTGGCCTCCAGCCCCATCTGATTGGCTGTGTTTTTGCTACTGTCTCTATGGCAGTGGTTTCAGAGAGCGGTCGATGTACTTAACACTGCTTCAAAAGCTAATGTATCTGAGTAATGTGTATCTGACAGATGCGTTATGAGGAGGCGCAAAACAAGGCATGGCTGTTTTTAAAATGTGCTTGGACATAAACAAACATGGCTGTTTCACTTTTAAACCTTTATGTGAGGTGTGATGATATGACTTTCGCAGTATCTTTCCAAATACTGCTGCACGTCCCGGTGCGACAGAAAGGAGGGCAATTGGGAGTCAAAGGGAAAATCAGGAAACATCATAACTTCTTTAGGCAAGTTGGTCCTGAAACAGAGAATGTGAAAAGGAACTTCAGTACATGCTTAATGTTGTCCAGTAGAAGCTGGTAAGTCAAAGTGCGTGCATTTGTGGAGGACATGAAAGATGTTAGGCTGATCTGACAATCACACCACAAGACCAGTCACACACTCAGGACTTAGGGGGCTTGTTTTCAAAATGACATTGTAGTTGTTAGGGTTCCTACCTCTCGCCCCGTCCTCGCCGATTGCCGTTACAGAGCAATCGGTGAGGCGGTTTATATCTGGTGTTTAATTTATGACCTGATGACAGAAACCTGCTTTTCCCGTTACTAGAATGCAGGTTATAGCATTGTTCGTTGCCAGGTCGTCACACACTTCCTGTGCACCCGACCACCGGTGCACACGCCCATACACCTCGACATTCTCTTGGTCAGTATGGTCAGTTGGTAACGTTCCGGGGCTTATGGTGCCGATGGACGCGTATGGGGGAAACCCCCGAGGTATCTAGTATTTCAGGGACGCATTGAGGGTTTTCCTTTCCGTGCTCATGCGCTCCTCGCATGCCTGAGCTCGCGCTCTCTCCGTCCGTGGTCCCTATTGAGTCTCACTCCTGCTGTTTCTGGGAGACGTCCCAAATCAGCGCTTTATCGTGCTCACTGCACGTCCGCCCTTTTGCGCTATGGCGTCTATCGCAACCTCCCACTCTGGGAGGCAACACAACGGCGCGCCTTTTTCATCTTGCTTTTCATATGTTCGGGAGCTTTAGCTCCACTTTTCAACCTTCTAATTTGTTCATATATTATTTCCCCATTATTATTATACGTCGTCGGATTTCTCGGTCACCGCATCTTTGGGTCCTACCACATATCATAACAGCAGTGTTTTTAAACGACTTCAAACTGTATTTCATGAGCAAATTATTAAGGCAATGCTGGAATATTATACTAAGAAAAGAACAGAAAGTCTGTTTGTGCAACTATGCCTTAAAGGGTCACAATTTGTGGTTACAATGTGGCTTAAAAAACAAAAACAAAAGAAGTGACAGAAAAGAGCTTCTTCACCAAAGCAGTGCTCCTGTCATCAGACAAAAGTTAATGCTGGTAAGTTAGTTCTGAATGTCTTTGGTTTTTGGTTAAGCTTAGAGTTACAGTTTAGTGGGTAGTTTATTTGTATTGCTTGCAGTTTGGCTCTTACAGTATCTCACAAAAGTGAGCACTACTCACTTGTTGTAAATATTTCATTATATCTTTTCATAGGACAACACTAGAGATGTAGATGAAACTTTGATACAATATAAAGCAGTCAGTCTACAGTTTGTACTACAGTGTAAATTTGCTGTGCAGCCCTGGTGGTACAGTTTTGTGATTGATTTAACACAATATATAAAGTAATTTGGTCATTTCTCCACTGGTGGGGCCACAACAGTCGCCAAATGCAAGTTTCAACAGGAGCATACCTGGATGAATGGGTAGTAATAATAGGCCTATAGTACAAAAGTGCAGGCCACGGTGTCATGAACTGCAGATTGAAAACCTCTGATTTAATGAGTCTCATGTTCAGTTTAACGAGAATGGCATAATGCAAAACGTTCAATGTTCAAAATCAAAAATGTCATGCCAATGCTGAAATGACTCATGTAATTACAATTCTGTCAAATCAGTATACTTAAACACCTAAAAGTGAAAAATAAAACCATCAAATGTTCAACTAAGGAATAAAAAGGCATTTTAAAAATGTGGGTATGGGTAGGTGTTCTAATGGTAGAATGTAGGAAATATCTGGGGGGATTGTAGACTAATTACAAATATTAAAAGGGCCTTTAGCAAGACAGTGGCGTTAATCCGTTTACATACCTGCTAATTTGAAGGTCATACAGAGCACATTGACAATAATGTATTTTTGTTTATTAGGACAGTAACTATTTAATGTTTAATTTGTTTTGCACTGAGGCAGGAGAAAAAGAGAACGCAAGAGTAAAGAGTAAAAAGTCATCAAATTTTAAGGGACACATTCGTCCTGCCTTCAAAATTCTTTGTGGCACAAATTCAACAATGCTACAAACATAACTCAGAGACTTTGGTCCATATTGACATGATAGCATCACTCAGTTGTTGCATATCTATTGGCTGAACATCCATCATGTGAATCATGTTCAAGAAACCTGTTTGAGGTGATCTGAGCTTTGTAAGATATCTCACATAAAATGGGTACCTCCGCTGGTATTAAGGAACCCAAAGTGTGTCAAGAAGATATCCCACACACCACTGCACCACCAACACAAGTCTGAATCATCTATAGAAAACAGGATGGATCCATGCTTTCATGCTTTTTATGACAAATTCGGACCCAACCATCCAAAATTTGCTGCAGAACTCATGACTCAGCAGACCAAGAAATATTTTGCAATTTTTCATTTTTCTACTTTGACTCACATACATCGCTGACAGGACTGGTACCCGGTGTGGTCTTCTGCTGCCCGTCTGCTTCAAGGTTCGATGTGTTGTGCATTCAGAGATACTCCTCTGCTACCTCGGTTGTTGTTTGAGTTGCTGTTGCCTTTCTATTAGCTCAACCC
Organism: Parotocinclus haroldoi; assembly: GCA_034779995.1. Classification (NCBI taxonomy): domain Eukaryota; kingdom Metazoa; phylum Chordata; class Actinopteri; order Siluriformes; family Loricariidae; genus Parotocinclus; species Parotocinclus haroldoi. The sequence goes on along the minus strand of JAUZST010015328.1, from coordinate 3,235 downwards.
CATCTAGCCATTCTCCTCTGATCTCTGTCGTGAACAAGGCACTTTTCCCTAGAGAACTGCAACTCGCCCGTTATTTTCTCTTTTTTCTGACCATTCTCTACAAAACCATACAAGTGGCTGTGTTTGAAAATTCCCATAAATCAGCAGTGTCTAAAATACTCCTACCAACCAGTCTAGCACCAAGAACCATACCAAGTTGCTTTGAACTTTGGCAGGTCGTCTTGACCATGTATACATATCTAATTGCATTGAGCTGCTACCATGTGAATGGCTGGTTAGACATTTGTGGTAAAGAGCAGCTGAATAGGTGTACCATATAATGTAACCAGTGATTGTATGCATGAACATGTATTTAAATTCTATTGCATTAGCTTGAACTTACAGTGACAATATAATCAGAAAAACATTTTAGTTAGTTTATTCATTCAAATGTAAACTAACTCAGAATTCCACTTTTCTAACAACTGTGAATCACAAATGTGATTCAGTTAAACTAACTAAACTTTTAAAATCCAATTTTATCCCAATGATTCTAGAGCTGACTGTTATTTTTCTCTCAAGAAAGATAAGAGTGAGCAGTGATAGGCATTCCCAGGGCATAGTTGAGCTGTTTTTACCAGCTTGAGCTTGCTGCGAGTTCAGTCTGATCACTGCTGATGGAAAAACTGTTTGACAGCCTATAAGATAAAATTCAGTGATGATAAAGTCCAAAACTGAAGTTCTTACCTCAACTTGCACCATAAACAAACTTTTATCTGTGGGATCATGTTTACTCAGCACTTCACACAAACATAAAATACCGGAATATTCCTAGCCATTTACTTCACTTTCTATGTGATTTTCCTGATGAAGGTTCATTTCTCCACTGGCAGGGCCACAACAGTAGCCAAACGCAAAGCTCACCTGGAACATAACTGGATGAATGGGTAGTAATATTAGGCCTATAGGACAAAAATGCTCTTTCCTATACTTCAGAAGTACATCTGTTGCTTTTCATGTTATAAGGCATTTTTGTAGTGTTTCCACTAAGTTTACTGAATGTGTTATTATGCTGGTACCGTGGCTGCTTTACACTTTGAATAGCTGAATCCCAAGGTTTGTCATAATTTTCCCATTCTGCATGGTGGTTAGTTTGGCAGTGGTAAAATAACTCCGTTGTTTCAGCTTTGGCGGCAACTGATTTCCAACATACAGTCGTTTTCTGAGTGTGGTCTTATCAGCAAACATTCATTTTCTCAAAGCCAAACCATCGACAACAAAATAGAATGCGAGGCTGTATGTTGTCTTCCAGCACAGCCTTTCGCTCATGTCATGTGCTTGTAGGTAGAATGTGAGCTTGGTCTGTGTCTATCCTACCTGGCTACATAACACAGTCAACACATGAACCAAAGGCTTGTTATTGATTGTTTTCTGCCAAGTAAATGATGCACTCAATAATGTCACCCTGCACATCAATAAAGATCGATCATAGACGATACGAGCATTACTGCATAGATTAAAGTAACAACATAAAGGTTATTGAAATTTGTCTGCTTCTGAAATACTCATTATGCAGCTTCCACCACTTGCTTTCATGATTGGCTTTATTTCCAAAAAATATGCGCATGTGCATTAGATGGACTAATGCCCTGATCACTGGTGGTTGCCACCTTGACCTTGGACCCTGATATGTCCAGGAGCGTGGACATGATCTGTATAACAGCATGACCTTATATCACAATGATTGTCTGAGGTAATTGCATATGTACAATTAAAATTAAAAATTTTATTATTTACTTAATTTTACTATTAGTACAACTTAACTATTCCACCCAAGGAAGCCATCCTTTTTGTGTCTTACCCATCCCAAGGTTTTTTCCTTCTATTTTCTGGGAGTTTTTCCTTGCCACTGTAACCCTAGGCTTGCTCAATTTGGGATTGATCTTTAATTTGTTCATTCATTCTTAATTCACACAGGGTCGTGGGCCAGCCGGTGCCCACCCGACAACTCTTGGCACAAGGGCAGGAACAACCCTATATGGGGCACTAATCCATCGTAGGGCACACACACACCGTCACACACTAAGGCGCACCAATGAGAGACCAATGAACCTAACACACACGTCTTTTGGACTGTGGGAGGAAACCAGAGTACTCGGAGTAAACCCACACAGACACGGGGAGGACATGCAGACTCCACACAGAAAAGACCCAGACAGCTCCACCCTAGGATTGAACCCAGGAGCAAGAATCCTTTCTTGCTGTGAGGCAACGGTGCTACTCACCGAGCCACAGTGCTTCCCCCGGATTGGCCTTTTAAGATAATATAATATTGTAAAGCTGCTTTGAGACAACGCTCCGTTATAAAAAGCGCCATTTAAATAAATTTGACTTTGCCCATGGTTAGGATTTAGGTCACAAACACTATAAGCGTGTACTAACTGATGGAATGTTTTGTTGTGTGAGTGATGGGCTACCTGAGGTCTCTGTACATGCTGCTTTGCATCAGGTGGTCATTAAAGCTCACGTGCTCCTCGTAGAACCAGGTGCCTCCCACGTGATCGCTCTGTTCGTACACTACCGGAGGATCAAACCTTTCGGGTCTATTTAAGATGTGTCGCGCGGCGCATAAACCTGCAGCACCTGCTCCAATTACGGCCACGCGGAGTCTCCTGGACATGCTTTTCATGTTTTACCGGACGAAACGTCTCGCGTTAGAGCCCGTTAACGGAAACTTCGGTTTTATAACGTCGACGGTTAGACACGCTCTGCTGTGTAAAGCGCCATTTTGAAAAGTGTAAACTCTCGTCATCAGCGCGTCTGAACTTTGAGCTTTTATTTAACGAACCCGTGATATGAGACAAGCGCAGATAAGTTCATGCAAATAGCTTAAAAAGCTGTATTTCTTTTCATACTATTTTCAAAGAGGGATTGAGTTTACAGTTAAACCTGTTTACTTGTGATATTTCATTCGGAAGTATCCCCCAATTTTTGTGAGCAGTGTATTTCTTAACACAATATTTAGTGATTGTTAAAAAAAGGCAAAATGCTATTTATATAGTAGTCAGATGTGTGACGTATACATGGTCACTTGTATTGCAACGACAAAACGACAATTACGTTCACACGTTCAGTGTAACCTATAAATTGAAAAGTGTCGTATGCTGCTGGAAAAAAATGAAATATCCCCTAATTTTGTGAGCAGTGTAGCTACATATGCAATTTTTAAATTTAACCCCGCTTTTATTTATTTATA
>JAUZST010015327.1:0-10256 GCA_034779995.1 Parotocinclus haroldoi | reverse complement strand
CTCTCTTCCTCCCTCTCTCTCTGTCTCTCTCTCTCTGTCTCTCTCCCTCTCTCTCTCTCTCTCTCTCTCTCTCTTTCTCTCTCTCTCTTTCTCTCTTCCTCTCTCTCTCTCTCTCTTCCTCACTCTATCTGTCTCTCCCTTCTTCTCTCTCTTCCTCCCTCTCCCTCTCTCTCTCTCTCTTACCCTCTCTCTCTGTCTCTCTCTCTCTGTATCTCCCTTCCTCTCTCTCTTTCTCCCTCTCTCTCTTTCTCTCTCTTTCTCTCTCTTTCTCTCTTCTTCTCTCTCTCTTCCTCACTCTATCTGTCTCTCCCTTCCTCTCTCTCTTTCTCCCTCTCTCTCTTTCTTCCTCTATCTGTCTCTCCCTCTCTCTCTCTCTTTCTCTCTTCCTCCCTCTCTCTCTTTCTCTCTCTCTCTTTCTCTCTTCCTCTCTCTCTCTCTTTCTCTCTTCCTCTCTCTCTCTTTCTCTCTCTCTCTCTTTCTCTCTTCCTCCCTCTCTCTCTTTCTCTCTCTCTCTTTCTCTCTTCCTCTCTCTCTCTCTCTCTCTCTTCCTCACTCTGTCTCTCCCTCTCTCTCTCTTTCTCCCTCTCTCTCTTTCTTTCTCTCCCTCTCTCTCTCTCTTCCTCTATCTGTCTCTCCCTCTCTCTATCTCTCTTTGCATGTCTGTGTCTCTCTGTGTGTGTGTCTGTGTCTGTGTGTGTGTCTGTGTGTGTGTGTGTGCGCGCATGTGTGATTCAAGAGTCCATGTTAAAAAGACACCAGGGGGGAACTAAAAATGAAGTGGAACTACTCCTGTAACCTCGATTTCTAATATTTGTTTGCTAAAGTCTCATTTATAATTACCATAAAATGTCACTTTTGTCATTTCCAGTTTTAAAACTTGACTTAAGTCTCAGACTTTGTTCTGCTTGTTGGATTCAGCTCTTCGCTAAACGGTGTCCACGGGAGGAACCAGGCTCCAGTCCTGTGCTATGAGCATTATTAGAGTGTGCCTGGCTCGGTGAGACTTCCACTGCAGAGAGACTGGAAAGTCCAATCATCTTAATCTAATAATCATGCTTTGTTGATTGGGGCTGCGATGTCTCTCCCTTGGCAGTGTGTAGCAGGGCGGGGCTGTAAACCTTAATGACGTGCTCTTAACGGTAAGCTTATCACCCTGCTGCAGTTCTGTTGCTCCTTATTAGGATTTTAATAAGCCAGAGCAGATGAATTCTCGATAGCCCGCCACAACATAACGCAGGTGAGGATTAAGCAGTGCCACATTCACGCCGTCGTACAAGGGGAACATCTGCTTGAGTTGCAGAGCTTTCGCAGCACTTTGCATAAAGCTCAGGACTAAACGGTGCCTTAAGTGACAAGCTTTTAACTCTGTCAGATGTTCATTAACGCCCTAAGGACGAATGGGCCACATTTTCGACGGCACTTTTCGTTTGCTTAGCTCGCGTGCGTCCGATTTATTTATTTATTTATTTATTTAAAATCCACGGTTACTCGAAGAAAAACACGGGGATGATGGGGGGGTGGGGGCGTTAGTGTCCAAACATTCCTGATTTGTTCATCTGTTCTTCAATTAATATATTTTCTCCAAAATTTCAGCCAAGAATTACAGAAGTGATGTAGCCATACAGCGGTTTTCCATTTGTAACCTTGAGTTATCGATCTGTTTGTTGTTATTATTAATAATGCTTCTTTTGTTATTACATTTACGGCATTTAGCAGACGCCCTTATCCAGAGCGACTTACAATCGATACAGTCTTACAATGGGATTTGAACCTTGGACCTAGCGGTTAATGTACTGGACTCTGGACCGGAAGGTCCAGGGTTCAAATCCCGCCTCTGCCAAGCTGCCACAGTTGGGTCCTTGAGCAAGGCCCGTAACCCACAATTGCTTGGATTGTAAGACTGTAAGAATTGTAAGTCGCTCTGGATAAGGGCGTCTGCTATATGACATAAATGTCTTGTTGTAAACATTTGTTGCTATTTATTTATTATCTGAATAATAACAATATTTGCATTTAAATATTCATTTTTCCCCTCTTAATAAGTCCTTTGATCTTATATTGGTGAAGCTCATGGCTGACGTAGCACCTCCATTCTCGTGCCTGTGCCCTCATCTCTCATCTTCATGCTGTTTATCGCACAAACACACTCGCACACGCTTTATCCCTTCCCTATTCCTGCCTCGACGGTGGGAACGGGGCCATTGAGACTTCCATTAAATTGCAGGGGAATGTGTTTTATTATTTAAAATTGCCGTGTGACTCGAGGCGCTTAAAGTTACGCCTTCTCAGAACTTTCTCTCTCTTCGTCTTATAGGAGATGATTGTTGACAAAGTGAACGGACAGCCCATCCCACGCTATCTCATCTATGACATCATCAAAATTGCAGTGAGTATTTCTCAAAGTGCACACCTTCACGCCTTGCTTCAAAACGAACGGCAAAGAGACCACAGGCATGTCCAGTTTCTCAAGCTGCCATGATGGGCTACAACAAATGGGGCTCTGTAGGGTTCCTGATCCATGTACAGGTACGCATGACAAAAGGCGAGGTTGTTACCCTACTTATTGTGGTCATTAACCCACGTAACCCACATATTAGTTTGCCAGATGCATTAACAGCTGTAAGAACAGCAAATGTAAAAGCGGATGTCTTAAAATCACGCCGCATCGGCGCGAGCAGACCGAATGCTGAGCAGCCTTTGGGTTTTAGTGTGTGCACATAACCAAATTGTCACAAATCAGCTTTTACAAGCAGCCCCTTATTTTTAAGCAGCCAGAGGTGACGATCTTAAAGCAAAGTAAGGAAACTTTGAAGTTGACTAGTTGAGACGAGACGTAATGATTAATGGTGACAAGTTAACACGGTTCCCTTGGGTCCTAATTAAATGTCTGTTGCATGGAAGGAGGACTTGAACGGATCTTAGAAACCAAAGTCCTGAACTCGGTGCGCTTCCAGATTCTGAAAGCATGGCTTCGAGGTGACTGACAGGCAGGAAGATGTGGTTCAGGCGAGAGGAATCAATTTGCCAGTGCTGTGAGAGTGCTGTGCTGATTACAAATAATTTGAATTGATATAGGACCCCCCCCCCCTTCCCCATCCACTCTCCTGGCTCTGGTCAGTGCAGATATGTTCAGTATGAACAGGTTAGTAGCTGGCTGTGGGATTTCATTTCGTTACCAGATAGAAGAGTCTCTGCATCATGTCTCAGGCAGATATGTAAACAATACAGGTGTGGTCTGATTAGACACGCGGCCTTGCCACAAAAGGGTGTTAAAGTGTTTCCCTCGCTGCCCTATAAAAAGGCTCTGAGAGGCTACTTTAGATTATAGTACCTCCTAGTGATAGAATGTTAAAAACATGCCTCTATGATGTACTGGGGGGGCTGGGGTGGTTATTTTGACCAGTTGTCAGACTTTGATCATTGGACTGAGAGAAGCAAGATGGACGCTTTGATGTACTGCTCGTCCATCTAGGCCGTTTTGATGCAGCCGTTAGGAAAGTTGGGACCAGTGTTTCCTGAGGGTTCGCACACACGGCGAAGACCAGTATAGCGTCGTAAATATAGATCCCCTGACGAGTATTAGGAGGTCCCACAGTTGTGCTGTACACCAACCACACACAGGACACACCTTCACAACTTCTGTTTCTGCCCAGATTCTACCAGACGCAAAGCAGAAGGAAATGTGTCGCGGCACACATTAGGTCTTTAGCCAGGATAGTCTCTGTGTACAGAATCCAGGTTCCGAATCGGGCAGCTGGGCAGTTTGTGTATAAAGGCCTTGTGATGAGCACTTCAGTCCTGTGGATGGACACACTGCCTCGTCTGCTGGTATGATAATCTGGGGAACCATTACATACAACAGCTGATCACCCCTAGTAGTGATACGGGGGGAAATAACAAAATCAGTGATACGTGCAGAATATCGTGGCGTTATTCAACAGCAAAGGGTTTTTCCGGAATGTTTCCGCCTGAGATCTGCCTTGGTCTGACCAGCCGCCAGATTTCTAGCCAATCAATCATTGACAGAACAGCTGGGACGCCAACCTTTGCAACGATGAGCGTGGAGGATCTACAGCCCCTGGTGTAACACCTATGGCAAAAACCGTGGCTCAGGATACCATACAGGAGCCTGTTTTTCTCCATGTCCTACCGTATCTCATTTTGTATCCAGGCTAGATGAGGACTAACAAGGTAACTAGAGCCTCCTTTCCGTTGTACAGCTTTTCTCTTTTTTTTTTGCTGCAATATTTTGACCACTTGATCGCTGGTATTTATGCTAAATGGCATCTGCATGTGCAAAGGCATCTGAATGCGCTTCAGTGCAGCCTAATAACCTGTTAATAACCAGATTAAAAGCTTATTTAGAATAGAAAGCTTTCATGTTGACGCCTTAATTAGAATGGTCTGATTGAACGAGGTTGGCCATCCTATCAATATTATTAATAAGTCCGTACGTGTGATTTTTGTCGCAACAATCGATTCGAAACCTCTGTTCAAACAAGTGTTTAATCAAACGTAGGACAGCGGGATCTCGTTTAGGAATGTAAATCGTTGCTGCTCCCCCCCGTTCAATATGTGCATGTGGGATCATTTTTTTGTTGAACCTTCCACAATTTCTGATTCAACTTCTTAAAACACCACGGGTAACACACAGAACCTTTGTAAGCTCCACTTTATTTGGATTTCTCCTAATTCGATCTCCCCGCCGTCTCATCAAAGCGAAGAAAAATTGAGGGGCGGTTTCGAAAAATGAAATAGCAGAACAGTAAATCATGGTATTATTTGCACCTCTTTTGACTTTGTCTTCAGTTTTAATTAGAGCTCCAAGGGTAGCCGGAATTGCACGAGTTGATGTTCGCTTTTTTAATCTACTCGAAGAAAAGTAATGAGTCAATACAAGGCACAGATTGCTTTTTAAAAGTGGCCTTGAGCATTGATTGGTTTACTGTTCGTTACCGTTACCGGCGTCCGCCTCAGCCCGGAGTCGAGCCTTCTGTCAGAGCGAGCTCAGGCTTCATGGAATTTCTATTCGCCCGCGATAACATTGAAGCGACTGAATAAGACTTCAGTCCTTGGCGATGTACAAAGACGTGAGATGGGTGAAAGAGGAGCGGGAAAAAACTGCAAACTGAAATGCTTTTCAATTTTTCGATTTAGTATTTTACTTATTCACGCTGAAGAATTTCATCTCAGAAAAAAGCGCGTGACGATGGAATTGTGGGTTGTAATGCTTCCTGAATCGTGAGCGATCGTGTGGAATGGTATGCTCCGGTTTGCTTCCATTCTGTCTACGATTTGGGGCGCAGCCTCCGTTTTTGACACTAAACGATTTAATTGCTTATTTTCTGTGGGGAGGACAGTTAAATAACAGTTTCATGAATGGACAGGACATTTCACAGATGAGTCATTTGCATATCATGCATACGAGACGGGTTTTAAACCCATGGTTTTGTTCCCTTTATATACCTCAATAGGTCATTGTCTGCTATTTAGTTTAGTATAGCGTGGCAGTTTTGTTTATCAGTGCACAAACTACAGCTGATCACCCAATACCCTGATTTATTGGTATACTGTTGTTCAGGGATGATTCCATGGGTTATGAAGCAGACAGGTTCCACTATATCTGTGTCCTCCATTTTACTGAGAAGCAGTTTGCAAATATGCAGTTCAAAACTAGACATGACCCAATAATTTGACCAGACAGCAGAAATGTTCGAAAGAGGAGAAATGGTTCATATCAAGCTGCACCAGAGAGCCAGCATATTATGAACAAATTGGGTTTACAACAAGCAACGAGTCAAATTCTTAAAAAAAATTCTTAAAACTGTCTTGGCGTTGCTCCTGACTGTTTCAGACAAGAGGTTTAAATAGCGGAGGATGTTAGGAAAAAAGGGTCAGCTGGACAGGTCCCATCAGCAGACACGTGGGGGTGGGTTCAGAGTATGTAAGAGTGTTAGAAAGTCTGACATGGAAGCAGTCAAATGTGCGTTGTAAAATTTGGAAGTAGAAAGAGAAAAGAAAGAGGGGAAAAAGACAGAAATCAGAAAAACGGTTACTGTCAGGCTGGGACGGGGTGCAGAGACGAACGCGTATAATGAGCAGGCAGAGCTTAGGCTTGAACAGTTAAACAAATCAAGCTGTAAAACTGCTTTGGCTTCACTCGTAAGTTCTTCACACAAGAGGTTTACATAGCGCTGAAATTTCGGGGAAAACACATTGACCAAGAAACTTCAACATTAAAAAAGCAGAGCTTCGGCTTGAGCAGCCCCTGACTGCTTTACGCAAGAGATTTAAATAGCAGTGCATGTTCCGATACAGTGACGATATAATCCACTGGCGAGTTGGATCAAGAGAAGTGTGACGCTGCATGGCAGGAAAGTATCAACATCAGACCCTTTCGACGTCATTGGAATGGCAATACAGTTGGAGAATAATGAAATGTTTCCTGCTTGGTTTAGAACAGGCGTTCAAATACACATCTGTCAGCGGTGTGGAGTCCTACAGAGACATTAGACATCAGCCGCTTAACGTCCGTCCGCTCAACGTCCATTTGATTTGACCTGAGTACTTAAGAATTACAATAAAAAATAACAACGCAAGAAAGAACTTCGCCTGAATGACAGAAAACTAGTATGAGCGAACCATTGTTATGCCAGCTGACAGAAGAGAGAATGATAGAATGGTTAAAGGCCTAATAACAACGCTATCCTTTCTTTTGCGTTATTAGTGTTTTAAATATTATAAAAGATACAAGGATAAACATTACTGTTTTGCTGCACTGTACTAAATCATATGTATATAATATCATTGAGCAATATATTCTATCATATCATATATCATATCATATATTATAAATGTGTACTAAGTAATTAAACTACTTTTCTTTCGGTCATTGTCGATTTCGATCAACGTCCTGATCCCAAAATCGCAGTTTTTCGGAGAAACTTGTTGGACCTCTGTAGTCTAGACAGTTGGTTTGGTCAGATCTCTTTATTTTTTTTATCTTGAATCAGTATTTTCTGATGGACTGAATCACTCGGAGTTCTGACTTTTCTCACAGTTTAGACTGAATTTACAAGCTTTATGACACAAATCGGGGAAAAAAAAAAAAGAATTTGGAGTTGAGCCAGCAGTCGCTGTAATTGCGCCTGCGAGAGCAACTCCTCTCACACACATGAATTACAGTATATTACATTCTTTGTTATTGCTTCTCATCCTGGCAGTTGGACACCACATGCTATTTTATTGGCGCCGTTTCTTTTTGTTTTTTTTTTTTTTAGCATAGCCGATATTAGGATGATGTTGGCAATAAACAGTGCCAAAAATTAAATTGGCAGTTTAGTTAGTGCCGATTCCTTTCTCACGCTGCCTCTCGCGTAAACATTTGCCCCGTTTTCCAGCGGCTTGTGCCACTACGCCTGGAGAACCAACTAATTCCCGCTGCGAACTGTTTTTGCAGTACCTCCGTGCTCTCGGAGTGTGTATTTGTCCTTCGTTCTCTCTCTGCTACCCAGTCCGGTGTAAATGTCAGTATCTCCATGTGGTGTCCATGTCGGTATCTCTGCATGGTTCCACACATCGATCACAGAGCTATTATTCTCTTCTTTGTTGCTATTGCTACAGGCTGGGACCCAGAATGCAGGGGAACCAAACACTGATATTTTTGTATATTTATAAAATACAAGCTGGAGCGTCGCTTCCTCGGGGGCCAACCTGCCATTCTCGTATCAGGCAACTGTTTATCTGTAGACGTAATGCTCTTAAAGCGGGCAGAGCGTGAAATTGCAAAAGCGAGGGAACCGATTGCAATTTCGGCTTTGCGTTTTTATGCTCGCATACCTGAATTATGAGTTCATCCATTAAAAAATGTACTTTGTTACTTATAGTGTAAAACTGCTGTTATAGGCAGTCCAGCAGGGAACACGGGGGAGTTACCGTATGTTCAAAAGGGTCCAAAGAAATGAGCACTGCCTCTGCAGGAAGCGAACTCAAACAGGAAGCATTATTGCACCCGCCGAAGGGTTTTAAAGTTTTTCCAATCAAAGTCAAAGTCAGATTTATTTATGTGACGCTTTTCACAGTGGTGCATTGTGTTAAAGCAGCTTTACAATATTATAACATCTTAAAAGGCCAATCCCAAACTGAGCAAGCCTTAGGGCGACAGTGGAAAGGAAAAACTCCCTGATTATAGAAGGAAGAAACTTTGTGATTGACCAAGACTTAAAAAGGGAGCCGTCCTGCATGAGTTGCCTAGATGGTAATTGAAATAATTAGGCTGTAGTAATAATACATTAAGTAAATAATACAATTTAAATGAATAATAACATTTAAATGAAATGACAATATAGATTTTAAATATGGATTCCTCAGCTGTAAGTTACTGCAGGCACATCGTCTCCCAATACCTAAATGATGGAGGGAGTTACTGCACTCTGGTCTGTTCCAGCGGGAGCGTTAAGTTTTCCAGAAATGCCATCTTTGTTTGTCCCAAGCAAATGAGCATATATATAGTACCCAGACCATGGAAAGGTATGTGCCGTTTAACGTTTTGCCTGTCGACGTCGCGCAACTGCCCTCAAGGTCTTAAGAATGGAAATCTTGAGACACACTCATGGACAAAATCATAACCCACCATGAAAGAGCTCTTGAATTCAAATGAATCTTTTTATGTTGAAACGTAATGTAAGTGATTATAATATTATAGTGAAGGGTAATTGGGGAAAACTGTACCATTGAAAGGAGGCTCTAGTACCCTGTTGTTGCTCCTCTAGTCTGGCTGCAGGATGAGATACGGCATACAGGTTTAGTATTGTCTCCTGTGGCACATCACAACTAGGGGTCTCATCGTCTGTGACACCTGCAGTTGGAACATTGTGTCACTTTTGAGGAATTTAGGAAAATACAGCTGGAGGAAATGTTACATTTACGGCATTTAGCAGACGCCCTTATCCAGAGCCACTTGTAACTGATACAGTCTTACAATTCAAACAATGGTGGGTTAAGGGTCTCGCTAAAGCACCTAACTGTGTCAGCTCGGCAGAGATGACCCTGGCCCATCGGGTCCAGAGTCCAGTACCTTAACCGCTAGGCTACCGCAGTCCACGAAATCAAACCTTTGTGCACGTTTCTTCTACCAATAATCTTCAGAATATACATTTCTTATCATTTTTTTTCCTATTATTTTACTATTTTTAAATAGCTAAACCCACACAGCGCTAACCACTGCGTCTTCGCGCCACCCATTTAGGGGGCTAAAGATTAGTTTCGTTTTACAACAATGCCGTGTCGTGTTCTGGCCGTCCTTTCAGTTGCTGCATCAAAGTTGCATCATCAAATTGTGTCCTGGATGACAAATCAAATCTGTGCACCTGCTTCTTTCTTGCCTGTAGCTGTATTTTTTTTCTCTCTTTCCTGTTTCGGGGTCAGGGATGTAATTAGGGGCCAATTAGAACGGCTTGTTTATAGTGGCACTTAATGTTAAACTGTGCTTTAATTCTAATTATGTGGAGGCGGCTCTGAAAAACGAAACCTTTGTTCTTGCCTGCGAGAGGTAATAAAGTTATTAAGTGTGTTGTTCGGCAGCCTGGCAACCCGCTCAGGATATTGCACAGTATTGAACGATGGGAGCCTGAGTGCGGGGAGGGGAAAAACTTCCTTTGTCTGTTTGGCCCAAGGCTACGTCTCCGTGATGCGGAATATGTCAGTTAGCATTAATTTTGCCTTCCGCAGTAAGGAGACCCATGAGCAGCAGGGTGATGGCACCTAAAAGACCCAGCCTGACAGCAGCGATGGCGCTTGTTTATTCGATCCGACGGCATGATCGCTGTTATACAGACGCTTGCTTTGGGTCTTAAGGCGCGAGACTTAACGTACTGTTCCAGCTAAAAGACTGGGGGACGACCAATAGAGGCAGGGATGTGGGCTTAAAGGATAGGCCAAAAATAGAGACCTGCAATTGAGCACTCGGACGTCACTCAGGCGTTGGTGCTGGTTAGGGTAAGATGGGGATCCGGTAATCATACAGCGAATTGGCTGATGAACTGGGGTACCCATTTAGGGTATATTTGTACCCGCATCCAGGTTACCACAGCCAGGATAAGCCAGAACTGGATCAAAGCAGGATATTTGTCGAGTCAAATTGACTTTTAGAGCACTTTTGTCTCAACGCAGCTTTAATTAGGAGGATGGGTCCCCTGTTGAGTCTTGGTTCCTCCCAAGGTTTCTTCCTACCATTTTGGGGAGTTTTTCCTTGCCAC
>JAUZST010015326.1:0-10256 GCA_034779995.1 Parotocinclus haroldoi | reverse complement strand
AGAGAGAGAGAGAGAGAGAGAGAGAGAGAGAGAGAGAGAGAGAGAGAGAGAGAGAGAGAGAGAGAGAGGGAGAGAGACAGAGAGAGACAGAGAGAGAGAGACAGAGAGATAGAGAGAGAGATTAGGGAGGAGATTAAGGCTGTTGCTCCGCCCCCTCTCCATGGTGCCCTCTGGTCTGTTAACAATATTCAGCTTTCAGCCAGGAACAACACACACTCTCACTCATAATTACACACTCACACACACTCTCAGTCAGTCATTCATCCAGTGCATCCGAGGTTGGACGTAGGACGTAGGAGTGTGTGTATGTGTGTGTATGTGTGTATGTGTGTGTGTGTGTGTGTGTGTGTGCTGGGACATGTGGAACAGTGGAACTCTATTCATCCTGCAGAGTGATTTCTGTGAGAAGCTTTTCTTTATTTATAATCGATTTTATATGTGTAAATGTTTTTCATTTTTATTATAGATTATAGATTATATAATACGATGTTATTATATATAATATGGATATGTGTGTTTAATATAATATATATATATATATATAAAACGTTTATGTATGTGATTATAATAAATACTTTTAATAATATATAAATTATATATATATATATATAACATGCATTAAATCTATTTATATAATGCCTAATTACTAAAAAAACAGCGATAATAAGGCAAAGGGAGTGTAATTAAAAGTTATTTTATTGACATAGATTTCATATGTGACTTTAATGGAAATTAAAAGCGCCGTTAGTATTGAGACGGTGATGTTCGGTTCGTATGATATGCGAGAGGCACGCCGTCCTCTCCTCTCCTCTCCTCTCCTCTCCTCTCCTCTCCTCTCGCAGCTCTTTGTGTACGTAACAAAGACAGGAAGCGTATGACATCATGGCTCTGTAACCGATGCTCACGACGTCACAGCGTAACATTCCTAAATCCGTTCCGTTTACACGATTAAAAACACCGGGCCGGTTTGTGCCGTGTGAGGGGCAGCTTTTTGTGGAGTCTTTGGTATCGACTCCCTTCTGGGACTCCCCCGTGTTCACCTGTGTGTGTGTGTGTGTGTGTTCCGCCTTGCCAGGGGCTTCAACCTTTCAGGTTTGGGCACCTGGATACGTTCCATGTGATCCCGAGACAGAAATCTAGTGCGTGTCTAAGCGTTCTGCTGATTTTCCTAGATCTTTAAATGTCCCGGTGAGCTTCCAGATGCAGCAGGGCGTCCCCTGTGCCTTCCAGGTGGTTCTAGATGGTTCCAAATGTACCTTGATTACTCCAGATGGTCAAAGACTTCCAAACATGTTCCTAGATGCCATTCCGTGTTTTTCAGATGGTTCTAAATCTGTGTAGGCGTTAGTTGGTGCTCCTAGATGTTCTCGGATGTTTCGTGATGCTCCTACTCGTTCCTAAGTGGTTCCTCAGAGCTTCCTGACGTTCTTAGACGGTTTCAAATGCACCTAGATGTTCTCGGATGTTTCGTGATGCTCCTACCCGTTCCTAAGTGGTTCCTCAGAGCTTCCTGACGCTCCCAGATGGTTCCAAACGTACCTTGATTAAACCAGATGCTCAAGGACTTCCAAATGCGTTTCTGGATGTCAGTCCATGTTTTCAGATGGTTCCACGTCTGTGTAGACACTGTGTTGGGTGTTCCTGTATGGTTCCAAATGCTTCTAGATGTTTCAGAATGTCTCTTGGTGCCCCAGCATGTTTGGAGACGTGCCTACAGTTTCTTAGATGATTCTGGAAGCTCCTACCCATTCGTAAGTGCTTTCTGACATTACTAGATGGTTCCGAATGTATCTTGAGGCCGAAGATTTTTCTAGACATGCTCACACGGTTATGGATGTTTCGAAATGCTTTTAGAGGTTTCTACACCTTCTTGGATATTCTTAGATGTTCCTAGATGTGCCTGAACTTTCTTACATGATTCCAGACCCAGTGGATATCCTTCTGTGTTTACAGATGTTTCTAGATGCTCCCAGATGTTACTCTGTGATTCTAGATGGTCAGAGACGTCCTGGCACGTTTTGAGATGTTCCTGCCTATTCTTAGATGTCCTCAGATGTCGCTCACTAAATGCTTCGATGCGCTCCTACCCATTTTGTAATTCACGTTTCTAAATGTTTCAAGATGATTGTACATGCTCATGGACGCTCAAAGACGTTTCTAGATATGCTACCAAGTTTTGAGGTATTTGTAGACGTTCTCAGATGTTCTCTTGATGTTCCTACACATTCTTCCATGACCCTGTATGTTTGCAGGAGTTTCTAGACATTATTAGATGTCCTTATTGGTTTCTATTTGTTCTTGTATTGTTTTTGTTTTTTTCAGGCGTCTCCAGATGCTCTTAAATGTAACTTGGTGATTCTAGATGTTTAAGGACATCCTTTTGTGCTCCTAGATGTTCCTAAAAGTTTGCTGAGGTTTCTAGAGGTTCTTAGATGTCCTTAGATGTTGCTACTGAATGTTTCCAGGCATGCCTACCCATGCTTAGATGCCCCTGCGTGCTTGTAGAAGTCTCCAGATGTTTGTAGATGTTTCTAGACAGTATTCGACGTCCTTATTGGTTTCTATTGGTTCCTGTGTGTTTTAAGATGTTTCCAGGTGCTCTCAAATGTAACTTGATGACTCTGGATGCGTAAGGGCATCCTTGCGTGCTCGTGGATGACCTTAGAAGTTCTTAGAGGTTCCTAGATGTTCCTCGATGCTGTTGAATGTTCCTAGATGTCCCCACCATGTCCATTTCCAGATGCTCTCCAAACGTCACCTGATGATTTCTATCTCAGCTACACCATCATGGTTGTGTGGCCCCAGAGCCTTGGGATCTGGATCTGGCCTTCCGTGGATATCAAGTCCGGTTAAAAAGGTGCCAAACTATGAACCGCAGACAAACCAGCTGATTTATTCCACCCATTATAAGCGCATTACGGGGGAAGCACGTGCAGGCGAGTGACGGCCGGGCTTTTGTTTTGCCGCCCTTTCGCTCTCGGATTGGCAGCGGGACAGATGGTCGGCATGTTCTCCCGATTATAAATGTGTAACATGCCCGTTAGGCCTGAGCACCAGGTGCACCGGGAGGGGGAGGGAGGAGGACGTTTATTAGCTGGTGGCTCCCTAAAGGCTCGCTCATGAGGCCGACGGGCTAAAGGTCATCCCCATAGCCCCCGCCCGACCCCACCCCATCCCATCCCATCCCATCCCATCCCACCCCCCGAGGTCCCCTCAATCGCTCTCCCTTCTATCAGACCATAAATTTGCATTAATCGACGCTTCCGAAAGTCAAGAACTTTGCCGAGTGCTTCTATTGACTTGCATTAATTCCTCTCGGCTCCATTCACTCAAGGGCACTTAGGAGCGACAAGGACCCTGAACCACTCCCCCTTTGATTTATCTTCTAGTCCATGCCACAGTCAGCTTTCCGAACATCTGAACGTCAGCACACTTAAAAGTGTCCACTGGTGACCATTAAGACTTAGCGGAGATAGAGCTGGCCTAGGTGACGGGCCTGAGGTTGTTCTGGTCCATACCAGTGTTTGGATCCAGTCCAGTCCAGCCACTTGAACCAGAGCGTGACAAATTCCCTTCGGTCGTCATGAAGTGCCCAAGCGTTTCTAGATATTATAGATCCCAGGTCCAATATGCTCCTAGATGCTCTTCATTCCTCACGGGTCTTCCGGGACATTCTTGGATGTTCCTCTACATTTCTAGATGCTTCAGATCCAAATTTGTGGACGTTTCTTGGTGTTCCCGTGCTTAGATGTCCCTGTGCGTTTCTAGACGTGCCCACACGAGTTTCCGTGTTTCCAGATGCTCTAGAATGTCCGCCTGTCTTTCTAGATGTTTCTAGGTGTGTCTAGATGTCCCAAATGTTCGTAGAGGTTCCTAGTCATTCTTAGGTGTTTCCAGATGCGTCTAGATGTTCCAAGTCGCTTTTGGATCTCTCTAAACGCTAGACGGTTCACAAAATATTTGGTAATATATGATTCCAGATGTTTCTAAATGTCCTTGCACGTTTCTAGATGTTCCCAGACATTCTTAGACGTCCCTCAGTGTTTTGGGACGCTCCAAGATGTTCTTGGATAACCCTGTTTAAATAAGATGCTGTCCTTAGACACCCCTATATGTTCCCAAATGTTTCTGGATGCTCCCAAATGGAAGTCGGCCATTCCAGATCTAGGTCACAGATGTTTGCAGACGTTCCTTAGCTGTTCTTATATGCTTGGAGATGTTCTTGGGAGCATCAAACGTATCTAGATGACGTTTCTTCTAAAAGGTCTTCATGTTTCCAGACATTCCCCAGATTATGATCAGAGTAAACACTCTATACCTTCGTGGTGGGGGTGTACACATATTTTTGGCCATGTACTGCATTAGGTATAGATTTCTCCTGCTATCTGGTGTTGATCTCCAGGATCTGGTTTTAGTCTCATTGAGGCTCAATGAGGAACCTGTATAACTGCCGTTAACGGTCTGGCTCTCGGGCACAGAGCCAAAGACCAGAAGAACTTCCTGTTTTTTTTTGTTCTTTTTATAATCGTTTGTTTAAGCATTAAAAGGAGCAAACCATGAAGTGCTGCTGCGAATGAGCACCGAACATCTGCTCAGGATTAAGGAGGAAAGGTCACGTTGCAGATTTAAACCATGAAACACGAAACAAAGATTAACAAAGATATAAGAAAGATATAATAACCCCCAGGATCAGAAGCTCATCTGAAGGTGAGTCCAGGAGTTACAATCAACAGGATGACCAGTCAGATCCTGGGGATCTATCAAGGTCTGGACCGAACAGTTTGGACTCCACCACCACAAAGACAGACAATCGAGAGCATTGAGTGACCAAAGGGTAACTTCTACGCAACTAAAGGGCTCTCTCAGACCGGCAAATGTCACGCTTCAGGAGTCCACCAGGACAAGCCAGCGCTGTCCAAAAAGAACCTTCTGAGAAACATTTTGGTGGTGGTATCATGGTTGGCTGTTGCCTGTTGCCATCAGCAGCAGGTTCTGAAGGAATTTGGGTCCTGCAGCCGCAGAAGAACATCCGGACCTTAGCCCAGTAGTTGACGGCGTTCTGTACAGAGGAACGGGATCACGTTCTTCCAAGCAGTTACCGCAGACATTTAGGGGGGCACACCAGATACTGAAAATAAAGGACCGAGGTTAGCTCCTGAGAATTGCTAACCGTTGCTTGTACACCTGTTTTGCAGATTACCGCTCAGAACTGAGGACCAGGCTGTGGATCCATCATCCACCGAGATCTCTGAAGACTTAGCACTAGCCTGCACGTACATCTCGCACCCGTATAGAGTGTAAGACGCCACAGGTACGCTCATTCCACAGCCATAGCTAAGGGTTGCCATGGACGCGAGTCCGTTTGGGTAGTGGTAGTAAAGCGCGAGACGGGCAAATCCTTGTGAAACTGGGCGATGTGAGCGCACAATGTGCGACGCCCGCCTGCAGGGAATCATGGGTAGCGTCAGCAGCCTGATATCCGGCGGCCGGAGCTGCAGGGCTTCGGATCACAAGGCTAAGAAAGGGTTTCAGGGTAAACGAGGACTCCTGAAGAACGGCGTGTCCCACGAAGCCGCCGCCAACAACAACTCCAAGTTTAGCTCCGGGAACAGCGACGACTTCTTCTACATCAAAGTGAGCCATAAAACGAGGGCGGCAGAGGACGGCGGGGACGAGGCAGCGCCCAGGCGAGGCACGCCGACCGAACTGATGCTGTCTGCGCGGCTAGAGCAGGTACGTGAGAGACCACTGGGTGGAGGAATAAGTAACAGTGGGTGCCACGTTGGCCGTCTCAACCACTAGCCGTGTGGAGTTTGCATGTTCTTCCTGAGAAGTGAGTCTCCGTGGCGCTAAAGTTTCCCACGTTCCAACAGGGAACTGACTGGTCAGTTGGCGTCTCTAAAGTGCCACCTGCATTGCAAATGTACTGGTTGTTGCTTAGGCCCTCAACCCGCTGAAACTCTGTTCTGGGCGGACAGTGGATCACATGATGAATGAGGCTCACTTCGCATGCCCACTTGATCCGGTTCGTGGTTTCGTGCCCCAAGTGGCAGCACAGGGGCACGCACCAGGACAGGACGCCAGCCGACATACTGTTTTTGGAACATCTAAGGAAACCCACACAGACACAAGACAAGGGGAACGTGCAAGCTCCACAGGGGTCGCGAGCAGATTGTGAGATGCCACCACTGTGCCACCATGTGAGCGGGCGATAACCCATATAACACTTTTCCTTCTGTTTCTCACCAGGCTACAGAGAAGTCCTTCATGTCCGGTTTCCCTCGGACCAGCAGCTCCGTGGTGGAAACCCACAACAGTCTGAAAACCATTCTGGGAACCAAACTCAGCCCCGTCGACCGTTCCAAGAGAGGGACCCCGGAACCCAAGCATGAGGCGAGTACAGGCTCTCCGAGCGATTCGGGGATCTCGGGCTCCAGCTGGACCAGCGACGGAGCCAGCAAATGGACGAACGGCGATGGAGAAACTTCGAATTCCAGATCAGTCAGCGTGCTGAGCGACTGCATCAAAGCCGACGGTAAAAATGCAGAGCTTCGAGACCGCAGGAGTCCGTTTTCAGACCTCAATTCGGCTTCCACGGACGAATCGGGGATGGATAGAAGGCTCCAGAGCAGCAGATCAGACCTGCAGCTTAGCGCCTCGGAGGTAACGCTCATGCTCGTATTTTAGGATAATATGTTCTTAATTAGGTAGGCCTCGTGGCATAGATTCAAGAAAGCCCTGGAAGCGTTCCTCAGAGATTTTGGAGAAATAAAAGGAGCTGGAGAAGAAAATCATACCAAGGAACTCGTTTAACTCTAAAGCTCTACTGTTAGGTATCAAGCGCCAATGCTGTCTTCTCAGCATACACAAAGGCTATTAGAATGTTAAGAGCGCCCCCTTGTGATCGCAAAGCCAGCTGCAACGGCAAAAGTGGGCTGCACAAAAGAACTTAGCACCAAACCTGTTTCATATTGTCCTCCTTGGCAGGTATCCCAGCATGCTTTGCGTTCTCAGCAGCTCCTCCAGCTCCAGGTGATCCAGCTTCAAGAGGATAAGGAGCGGCTGCAGGAGGAAGTGGACCAGCTGATCCGGGACCGAGACTTGGCCGAGAGGAACTTACCGAAGCAGAACCATCTAACGCCTACGCTGGAGGAGACGCAGTGGGAGGTGAGCCACGCTTCCTCCAGCCCCAAATTAAATCCGCTTGACATTTAACCACTGGCAGCATCCAGAGTTATTTAAAATAGACGTGAAATTAGGAGAAATATTACTAGTTGGTCATATGGTTTAATTGATTTCATCTAGATGTTCTTCAGGAACCTGTGATTCAGAACTATTCTGACATCGTTCCTCTGTAGGTCTGTCAGAAGGCAGGCGAGATCTCTCTGCTGAAGCAGCAGCTGAAGGAATCTCAGGCCGACGTGGCGAATAAGCTGAGCGAGATCGTATCTCTGAAATCCAGCCTGAGGGACGTGAGGAGCAAGCTGGAGGAGCTGGAGAAGAACAACCGGGAGTGTGAGGAGACCCTGCGCTTGCGAAACACTGAGATTCAGGTATGGGTCGCAGTGAAGACCATCTCTTAATTAGGCTGGCAGACGGGGTGTACCTGGAAACCTTTCTGAGATCATTTGAGGACCATTTCAATCAGGAGTTTGTTCCTTCTTTAAAGTCACCTGTTGTTCTGTTTGATCGGCTTACAAACTAAAGAACCGTTCATCATCTCCTGAAGGTTTGCGAGAACGAGCTTCAGAGGAAGAAGAACGAGGCTGAGCTTCTCCGCGAGAAGGCGGGAAAGCTGGAGTCGGACCTCCAAGAGATGAAGCGCGACCTCGCCGTGGCCGAAGAGGAACATCGGGAGCTCCTGGGCGTCCGGTCCAAACTGAAGGAGCAACAACGGCAGCTCCAGGTCTACCGGGACGAGCTGGCGGAGTGCAAAGCATCAGGAGACCTCGAGGCTCTTCAGAAGGAGGTGGCGAGCCTGAGGGACGAGCTGAAGGAGGAGAAGCAGAAAGAGGAGAGACTCCAGAGCAGCTTCCTCGGCGAGAAGCAGACCTGGACCAAGGAGAAGGAGAAGGTGATCCGCTATCAGAAGCAGCTGCAGTACAATTACATCCAGATGCAGCGCAAGAACCAGGACTTGGAGAAAATGCTGAGGGAACGGACCGTATCCCTGAAGAAAAGAACCGTCAAGAAGGAACGTGGCCACGACCTCCAGGAAGCAAAACTTCCCTATGATGACATGGTGGCGACGGAAATATGATCGTGAAGGATCAATCTGGACTGGGTTTCAGGAGACATTAAAACTACTTGGTCTGTAACGAAGCTTAGGTCAGTGTTTGAACATTGAACATGTCCACTACGAGAACAGGCTGTTCCCTTACTATTTAATATATCCCAGGGTTTAACGTCTAACTTGCTAACTGCTATAACCGGATAATCAACGTAATTTGAGTGTTGGCTCATAATGTAGGTGTATAGATAAAGATGTCATCAGACTGGGCAAACATGTATGCCCAGTGATTTTGACCATTCTGGTTTGACTATTTCTATGAGTTCTCTTTAAGATCTCCTGTGATTTTCACGCTCAGAACAGTGAGATGATGAAGAAAACATCCAGTGAGCGGCAGTTCTGCGGCAGGTCACCTGGGAACGCAGACGGTCGGAGATGACAAATCGAATTCGGACAGAATGATATAATCTCTCTGCAAGGGCGCTGAGCAGAAAAGCATCCCAGAAATGCACGACCTTAAGGCTGGTGGGCTACAACAGGGAGGCACTACCCAGCATTAGCATTGGGCCCATGGCCCGATTGTATCGCCTTAACGACATTGTCTTTTCAGAGAATGAGAGATTACGAGAAGGTGAGATTACGGTGTGATAACGTCACAAATCATGTCACAGTACAAACCGTTATCAGGAACGTTGGGATGTTTTATAAAAAAAATTAATAAACAATTAAAAAAAAAAAACAATAAATAAATGTAAAAGAATCTGTGATTTCTGAAGTATATAAAATATAATATAGAACTCGACGGTTTGCACATGCTTCAAAAAGGTTGCTGTCAGTTGGACTTACTTATTTGGAAACTGTTTACACTAATTGTTGCCGTTTTGCCAGTGGAATCTTCTCCATCTTGGAATCTTCTGCCCGGCGCAAGACTTCCGTGGTCACCGTTGCCTGATTCTCCTTTTTACGGATCATACATTATCAGTGGCAGTTATAGCATGTGCAGAATTAGCCTCTGTTAGAAAAACCTTTAGACTGATAGCATGGATCCATCATGGCCTTGATCCAGGTAGGTGATTTGTAGAAGCAGCAGCATGACTCTCAACTTTCTACCCCTCTTTGTTGTTGTCAAACTTGTTTGTTAATGTTGTCACAGTAGCACAAAGCCCATTCCATTCCATACACATCCTCAAAGCAACCACCCCTCTGAGATAGCGACACACAACTACAGCTGTTTACCTGCAACTGCAGCCCCATTCGATCCTCCTCATCCAGTCCGACTACGACTACGGAACAAGGTAGACCTGGGGAAAATGACAACAAGAACAATCTGGTCCTTGACGCCTCAGAGAAAATGGGCATCGCTGAATTAAGTTCCTTGCAGCCTAACATATGAAAACAGCCAACGTGGACCATCAACACCTGTTGCATGGTCTGTTCTTCCTCAGGAAACAAAACAGGCTACAGTTTGTTTACGCCGTTAATAAAACAAAGCGCAACGTCATTATTGTGCTAATGACCACCTTTTCTGAGGTGTTCTAGTTCGTTCCGGGGGTGTTAACTGATTCGTTTTCTAATGCATACGCTGGTGTTCTCTGGGCTATTCTATGAGATTTCCGGCTTCTGAGGCGTTTTCTCTGGCATTCTCGGTAGTGCTCTGAGGCTTTTTCTTACCCATTCTGAGGCATTTTTTGGTGTTCTAAGGTGTTTTATTTGGTGTTCTGAGGTGTTTTCTTCTCTGTTCTGAGGCGTTTTATTTGGTTTTATGAGGCATTTTATTTGGTGTTCTGAGGCGTTTTATTTGGTTTTATGAGGCAATTTTATTTGGTGTTCTGAGGCGTTTTATTTGGTTTTATGAGGCAATTTTATTTGGTGTTCTGAGGCGTTTTATTTGGTTTTATGAGGCAATTTTATTTGGTGTTCTGAGGCGTTTTATTTGGTTTTATGAGGCAATTTTATTTGGTGTTCTGAGGCGTTTTATTTGGTTTTATGAGGCAATTTTATTTGGTGTTCTGAGGCGTTTTATTTG
>JAUZST010015324.1:0-10257 GCA_034779995.1 Parotocinclus haroldoi | reverse complement strand
CTCACACACACACTCTCACACACACACTCTCACACACACACTCTCACACACACACACTCACACACACACACACACACTCTCACACACTCTCACACACTCTCACACACTCACACACTCTCACACTCTCACACTCTCACACACTCTCACACACTCTCACACACTCTCACACACTCTCACACACACACACACACACTCACACACACTCACACACACTCACACACACTCACACACAGTCACACACAGTCACACACAGTCACACACAGTCACACACACTCACACACACTTCTTTGGAATATTGGTTTTAGGATAAGAATTTATGCCCTGAATCATTTAGTACATTCGACCGAGTGCAGGGCGAGTTAAAAATTCCCAGCTAAGTTACACAACTCTGTACTTTCTCATGGTTTAGAGTGAGCCGGCAAAAGTTGCGCAACAAAAATACAATTGCGGTGCCTTGCTACAGGCACTGGAGATGTCTACTGATGTTCCTCTTCCTATTTCTTTCATAGCATTCAAAAATGCTTCAAATGACGGATTATAAAATACACTGTGAAATGTGAGATCTTTGTAGAACAGTTGGAATTTTCAGACTGGTAAAAAAAAAAAAATAAAAATAAAAAAAATTAAAAAAAATTAAAGCTCAGCCGCAGATGTAGTATATTCTGTTTAATCCCCTATGTTCACAAATGAAGAAACCTACAAAAGCACGAGAACACTTTTCAGGTGGTTTTTAATGAGGTTGCAGGACTTTTGTAGTAGTTGCAAAGTTCGATGCATTCTGTGCC
Source organism: Parotocinclus haroldoi (assembly GCA_034779995.1). Taxonomy (NCBI): domain Eukaryota; kingdom Metazoa; phylum Chordata; class Actinopteri; order Siluriformes; family Loricariidae; genus Parotocinclus; species Parotocinclus haroldoi. Next base: position 9,472 of record JAUZST010015324.1, on the reverse strand, counting down.
CAGTAATAGTCGCCTTCTTCTCCTTCGACTCCATTCAAAACCCATTAAAAATACAGACTTTTTTTAAGCTTTATTCACACATTGCAACATTTAAGTGAGGAGAATGGTTCGGATTTTTTTTTTTTTTAAAGCAAACTCATCGAACTGGGTCGGAGAAAAGCAATCAGCTCAATAATATATTTATGTCGTGTTACTATTTTTGGCTTTAATTACAGCCAACAAGCACTTTAATGACTGAGGTCTAAATTATTAGAATAAATGACAATTACAACAAGAATCTCTAATTTAACTTTGAACGTTGGGGTCGTAAACAGCCAATCAATGCTGCGGATCCACGAGCAGAGGTGGGAGTTTAAGAGCAGAAGTTCATCATTCGCGTGTGTAAAAAACTACCTCAACTGTCCTCCCCGTGTTTGTGTGCGTTTGCTCCAGGTACTTTGGTTTCCAAAGACATGTGTGTTAGGTTAACTGGTGCCTCTAAAGTAGCCCTTCCCTTTTTGCATGACTGTGTGTGTGTGTGTGTGTGCCCTACAATGGATTTGCACCCCATCTAGGGTTGTTCCTGCTCTTTTGCCCAGAGTTTCCGGGTGGGCACTGGGTGGCCTGCGACATCGTGTGGATTAAGAGAAAGATAATGAATGAATGAATGAATGAATGAAATAAATATATATATATATACATACACATACACATACACACATACACATATACACACACGTATACACACACACGCACACACAGACAGACAGATAGATAGATAGATAGAAATACAGATAATAATATAACGCATTAAATTTATGTAATGTAACAATGTGGGAGTGCCAGGACCTGAAACCTGGACGTTTTGGTCAGTAGTCAAGTAACTTGGACCGTTGAACTATTCAGTATTCTCTTCATGAGCTCAGCTCTTCATGAGTGCAGCTCAATATCGAGTCCAAAATAAGATCTAAAGAAGCAGCAGTTAGGTTTTAATAAACAAGGAATATGCTGTTTATAGTGCTAAGCAGAAGTTGGGTTGAGAGCCAAGAAGCAGCCTAGAAAACGGTGCAATAGTGATTTTTTTTTTTTGCATAGGAATATTAGTGTCGACTGCACTGAGGGGTCCGAGTGGCATTCTGAAACATACACACATCTGAACGAGCAAGTAGGTGTGAAGCTATGGCTTTAGTTATTAAAAGAAAGTTATTATTATGTTGTTTTATGAATGTATTTTTCAAGGCTAGACAAGGACAAACATGTTCAAGTGCATTCTGGTACTTTCTCCAATTGCGTTCACTTCTGCTATGTTTTCGTTTTGATATTCCTTTTCTCCAAAAAGCCATTGAGCAATCATGTCTGACAGCCAGTACCTAATTGAATAATACATGATGCATGTCGATGCGAGAAGGCAACCCACCGAGCACGCCCGTCTCCTCCAGGCCTCCGAAACGCTGCATGGCTTTAATGGCCTTGGTTAGTGCCTCCTTGGTCTGTAGCTGCCCAGTCACAGGGTCAGCTGGTGGAAGGTAGCCAAACTTACTGAGCCAGTCCTGCCAAAAAGGGAAATAGAAGCACAGTATCGTCATTTCTAGACAATCTGAACACCAAAGGCATGCTAAATGCTTATCAGCAGTTATTACACGTCTGCTGTCACCATTTACAAGTGCTGCTGTCGTGGCCGTTCACAGCGACATATGCAATAAGTGCAAAATCAGCCTCATTGTCTCTTTGCGTTATTTCAGTGACAGCCATCTGCCTGAACGGCTCCGGCTTTCCCCCCACGGCCGCTTAGAATCGCTCTCGTACGCCACAGACCTTTCTGCCGCTGATGACGGTTTTAACTTTTGGCCAAAAGTTAGCCAGTGATTGATTTGGGTTTTCTACTGAGCGCCTCTGGAGAATTCCTAATTTGCCAGCTGGCGTGAATTAAATGTCAGAGCGTCTAGAATTTAAATGGTTGCTTTGACAGGTGTGCGCGAACGCTGAATTACGCCGATCAATAACACTGACACGGACGCAACAAATTCCATTATGATGATGACACTGTGTTTACAGAGCAGTCTCAGCAAGGAGGGAAGCTTAATCCAGATACGCGCCGACACCTCGGAAGGTCTTCTGGTCACGAATCAATCCGCATTGTGGACAAACAAAAAAATAAAATTTAAAAAAATCAGACTGTTAAATTGGTTTATGTACCGAGACGCCACTGTTCCTTGATTAGGCTGAAACGAGAGCAGAAAATGACTCTTAAGAAATGGCATCTCTCAGTGTCACAACATCTGTGACCCGACGAAAAGAAATGAAATCGAAAGTTTTGGCAAATGCTCAAAAACAATGACACAGGTAGGCGCTGTCTTTTTAGCCTAATGTAAAGCTTAAGCAATCCATTTACCAAACAAGAATAAAATATGGATCCCTGAAGATGAAGAACCAACGTTGCCCAGTAATGCACACTGATTCACTTACAGAATAAATGCTTCCAAAATGGCCCACATTTCTACATTTTACATAAATATTCCATCGCAAACATAGGGCATTTTGAAGCACCCACTGATTGACCCGGCTCTTAATATGCGCAGCGCTCACGACAAACTTGATTTGAACCCGACCTAACCACCCTAATTATACAAAAAGGCCTATGACGGCGCTAATCAAACTCAACGCGTTTGATGAAGAAAGCGGCTGACCTTCGAAAGTCTGACGAACTCAAGCACCACTGTAGATGGAGGCGATTTGGAAGACTCTGGACGACCGCTTTTATCATGCGGGGGCCCTGAAAGGAACGCTAGCATGACCGGCTGTGTGTGTGTGTGTGTGTGTGTGACCCTGGAACTTCAGGTTAATGTACTTTGTTGATCATGACAAAAGCCACTTATGAGATGACAGGAGGAGAACGGATCTAGAACAACGGCGCCTGCTGAGGACAAAAGCGACAAATCGATATTTCAACCACTGGGCTTTTATTGGGGAACTGAAATTGTCTTTTGGATTCCACCCTTCAAGTTAGGATAAGGATAAGTGCAGACGGGTTATCAGTCCTCACAGAAGATGCATACGGCAGGTCCTCACAGGTACCGTGCCTTAATTTCAAGTTGCACTGCAGTTTCGTTTGCATCCAACAACAAGTGGTTGTGTTACCGACTGCGCACAGCACATGTGTAATTTTCTTGGAAATACTGCACTATTACCCAGAACGTGTGGCATTAAGAAGGAATAATAAAAAATAAAAAAAATAGTGAAATCTAAAACGAGCAAGTGCACAGGAAGCGAAGCTATTAAAATGTTTTCGTGAATGCATTTCTCGTCAAGGCTAGACAAGGACGCGGAAAATACGGAGAAATACATTTACAAAACGCTACAAAAATACGGGGGTGCAACGATAGATCGTGGCACGATGCCAAAAACGTGACACGATGTGCGCTCCAGGGTTGGATGGTGGGTTTTTGTTTTTGATGACATCTAATCCAATTGCATTTTTGGAAAAGCAGAGGGCGCAATCTTGCGTCACGGAGCGCATCTTCCGGTCTCAGACTTTGGCTTTTATTTTTTAAACTTTTTGACTTGTCGTTTGCTTTTCTGATGCTCTTGTGCAATTAAAGAGCTCAAATGCTTCTTTCTACTGCGTCGTGTTCATTTTGATACATCCTTAGTCCTTCATTTAATTTTTATTTTATTTTAAAAAAACCCTTGCGGTTATTTAAAGTGGGGATAAGTTTATAGAACATTTTGTTTACCATTTCAAACATCTGTTCTAGTCATTACTTTTCCTTGCCAGGGAATTTCAGGGTTTTTTTTGGTTACAAAATTACACGAGAAAATGTGCACAAACCACAGAGTTTGACTTGCGTGCAGTAGTTGGCACCAGGGGAGGTTTCTCTTGCACATCAGAACATCGGCTTGCTTGACCCTTTCTGACCACCACAGTGGCTCGTGCTCACCAACACAGAGCAAGCTTAAAATGTGCTGACCCACTAAAATGCACAAAGGAAAGAAAAAAAACACGGCCTGCGTCGGGTTCACCGGCGCCCGACATTCCGGCTGATGCAATTTGTGTGCTGACAAACCATCCAGCTGTGTCAGAGTGTGGAATAAGGACTTAAGTCTGAACTTCTCCCGCTGCTTCCAAGATCAATAAACGAGGAGTTACTTTGCTCAGCTTAAGCTTTGTATAATTCTCGCACAAAGTCAGCAGACAAAAACAACCATGACAACGGTTCCATCAATAGCTCGCTGAGGATCTCGCCTAGGGGTGGAACGACACACTAATCGCGGTTTGATCGCGATGCACAGTTCGAATCTTACAGTGAAGAAAAAATAAGGTTTTTTTAAAAATCGAGTACAAGTTTTTAGACCAAAAAAAAAAAAAAGTGTATAAAGTGTACAAATAATAAGAAATGGCTAGAAACCGTGGGTAAAAATTGTAAACAAGGGCACGCTTAGCACGCTTTGGGCCCCTTAAAACATACTTCATCGTCGGAACCCCACACCTTTCAGAGTATTTATTTACAGTGTACCCTTTTTCTACTCACCCAAACTGGTATCTTGTACCTGACAGCGAGTTCAGTGTTCTCATGCCTCCACAGTCACCGGATCTCAATCCAAGAGCACCTTTGAGATGTGCAGAAAACAAATCCGCAGCTGTGTGACGCGGTCTTAAATCTCAGAGCAATGGTTCCAGCACCATGTGGAATCTATGCCGCGGAGATCTAGGTCTAACCCCATACTATCAAGGTCTACCTCCTAATGTGGCCGGAGAGTATTATTCTTGAATCATTGCTCGTACTGTGCGTTTTTTCCCCTCCAAGTATCAGCAACCCTGGACTATTATCAGTTCACTGTAATACCGCTGCTAACTTCATTAGCACTACATTACACTAATGTGGTGTCTCTTGGCAGTAGCAGCCGCTGGCTGTTTAATCTTCCCTGAAAATGTAAGAAAAAGCAAACTACTACTGTATTTTTGCACGGTCTGTGATCGAAGAGACTTTTTTTTTTTTTTTCTGTTCCGAGAAAGCTGTGGAGTGAATGATGCCTGTGTCAGATCCTGTCAGCAGGTTCTTTAGACAATATTTTCAGAAAGGTCAACTCGACCCGGGTGCTGGCTGAGCCAAGGATGGTGCTTTCTCTCTTTCTTGCTGTGAGCATGCTCCGGGGAAAGGTGAGTACACTGTGGAAACCGAGCACCTCACACATTAGATCCATCATTGGGGCAAAGGGATGGTGAGACCGTCTTGACTTTTTAGGGATTCTCACAGTATTCGTTTCTACTTGTAATATGATGCGGTGGGTTGGTGTTAAACGTGTTTAAAAAAAAAAAAAAATTACTGAGACTTAGATGACTGCTAGTAAAATTCTTCAATTCCTCGAGCAGCAATTGCGTTTGCGTCTCCCCAAAAGTGTTTGGCAGCCATTTCACTAGTGCCACTTGCCGGATCCCTCAAGAGTAAAATAAGAATAAGTCTACCTGGCAACCATGTTTGAGTCTGCAAGCCGCTTTCAGGACAGCTCTACATTCCATCAGCTGCGTTCCAAGAGATTTCCAATTCCAATCAGAGTAAGGCAGTACCTGCTTTGAGATATCCTGTGATAGCCTAGCAGTTAAGATGCTATGAACCAGAAGGTCTTGGGTTCAAATCCCACAATCTCTGAGCTGCCACTGCTGGGTCTTTGAGCAGAGCACGTAAACCCACAATTGCTTAGACTATTTGATTGAGGTATGAGACTGTTTTATATTGAGCTAAGATTCAGCACTCGTTATCAGATATGTTTATTGTTTGAGTTCTAGGCTTTAATCCAAGCGAAGAAATCGGACTATGCCGTTTACATGACCACTTGAATAATCAGCAAACCCATTCTCAGTGTCATTAGTATATGGGGAAACCCTGCTTTTATTTGAACCCTCACATTGGGGAAGCAGCCTGATTACTCTCGAGGTAATAATCAGACTCCTCACATGCTCTACAACTCATAAAAAAGAAGGAGTATGACTAAAATGGCAGGTTCGTGCCCTAAATGCCCAACCCAAAGTGCAATTTTGCGCAGACCATATTAAACTGAACATCACGGGTAATTGAGTTAGGGATTTTTCCACTGCTGTTATACAGTTACATAATGACATAACCCTCAAATCGGTTTTATGGCACTGTGACATCATAACCTCATGCTGAAAATCTGCTGTTTAATACACTTACATAGGGACGTCCAGCTGCTGTATAATACCGTCCCTTGGTTTCATCGACATTACAACCTGCATTATAATCCTGATACCCAGTGACACCGATTTAAAGCCTGGGATTAATCTGAGACTGAACAAGTCGGAGCTGAGCTCTGTAACTTCTAACCTGAGCTCTGGGATCTGTGAGCTGTGACTTGTGCTTAAACCCAAGATGAATCAGAGATGAGTTGAATCTAACATGACTCTCTACTCTCCATGTAGTGCACTGCTTTCTCACAGGAAGCCATGCCAATATTGTGTAAATATTCTAGAAGGGTATTACAAGTACCTGTAATGTTTCCAGTTCTGATTGCATGGACGATTCCAAGCTAAGAGAGCATCAAAACCTAAGCCACCCTGAACTGGAGTCGAACTCCATTGTGACGCGGTAGAAAAGAAACGGCCGATGGCCGGACTTATTGACTGTAAGGCTTATTCAAGAAAATGTAACAAACAACTGCAAGGTCTAAACTTACGGGCTCCTCGTTACATCCATAGAAGTCAACAAATACATTTTCCTTGTACAGATCAGTATTGCAGTTTTCTGTGTGCTGTTTTTTTGGCTTACGTCCTCCATGGATTCTTGCCATTGCCGCCCCCCCCAGTCATCCGTCCATGCCAGTGGTGTCCATATTCTGGTCCTAAGACCAAATGCGGCCCACAGACATATTTAAATTGACCTGCAGTGTCACACTCCTTTTGTTATTAATGGTCCGTCGGCCGGTTGCAGTTTGTTCTTTTACCTGATGGTGGCAGCAGTAAGTAAATGACTTCAACAAGAACAGCTTGAGGTCCAGATTGGCTGACGGACACTTTGAGGACAACTTGCGTGCCTCAGCTACACCAGACCTAACGTGCATAATGCGGTCCAGGGCACACCAGTTGTCACACATGTTTCTACTGGGCTAAGTTGCAGCACTTGGTTTTAAATTTTACCGCAACAGTTGATTGTGTTGCCGTTGAATCACATAGTGCATAGCGACTAGGTAATAAAATCCCATCTGCGTGAGAAATACTGAAAGAAAACCCCTGATATGTTTTAAAGATGCAGCATTAGGCATAAATGTTGTATGGGAAATAATCTGCAGCAAGTTGTGGGATTCTTTACTCTTTTGACATCCTGCTGCAGTTACTGTACTAAAGTGTCATTCAGTGGGTAATCAAATATTTGCATTGTTTGTACCTTTGGGTTTTGTAAACGAAGCCTTTATTCATATCTGATTAATGCTTTTGGAAAGAGTGAACCAACAGTTAAGTATGTTTTAGAGTACTGCTCCAAAAATAAGGGGATATTTAAAAATATGAAGCGATTAAATAAGGAGCATTTGCTTGTATTCTAGTAAACAAAGTGCATCGGAAAAGCAAATGAAAGTCGACTGATTACACAAATGAGATGTAAACTCAATTATCGTTATTGAGTAGGAAGCGATATGTTCATGGGGGTGAACATAAGGACGTCAAACTGGACCAGAGTGCCCCCACGCTAGCTGTTCAGTAGGGTGTGTGGTCACCCAAAAGGGCCAAAACACACCGACAGTGATGGGGGGGGGTCGGATTTTCCAGCGGTTCTTGTGCGATCCTCTTCATATTCATTTTGAAATATCACCTCATTTTTGTGCTTTGATATGGTTAAATCTGCCCTCCTTTGTATAACGTTTGGACATCCCTGCTCTGCGCGGGTCTTCAGCCCAAAATTTGTGTCTGGTAGCGAATGATTTAATTCCATTCAAAAATTCAGATTGTTGCCTCACTTGGCTCTCAATGTTCTTCAATCTCCAGCAGCTCAATAATCACCACTGTTCAAATCCAAACTCTGACATGACAACACTGCCCTGAAAACCTGCTGTAAAAAGGCTGTTACGCTAGAACGTCAACAATAAATAATATACCAAATAACTGTTGCGCAAAACACCGTCGACCTCCGACCACCGCTGAGTTGCACAGGCAGGAAGCTCGTGTTTAATATAGAGCGGTGGGTGAAGCACTCAGAGTCGCTCTCCTCTCTGCTCCTCTGTGTACGCGGTGCGCCAATAGTTACATTTATGATACGGTACATCAACAGTGCACATTAGAGGCCGATGTCACCGCAGGGCACGAAACGACAGCTTGCAGAGATGCAAATTACCAGTTTTGGTAGTAGTGGGATGAAAAGGTTATTGAAACTTATTGAAAAGGTTGTTGAAAATCTCACAAAGAAAAACAAATGAATTACAAAACAAAACCCCCCCAAAAAAAGTCCTACTGTAAACGCCAAACAACAGTAAGCCTTTCTAGAGGTGTATTCAGTAGGGTTGTGACGATTCGATTTGCTAGTTCTGCGCTAAACAATACACATTTCAATACACAAAAATACAATGTTCTATTGTAGCATCACCATGTCTGAAGTAAAAACTTTTTTTTTTTATTTCCGGAGAGAAACAAACCAAAATGATGTGTATTCATTACGCTTAATGGCTATGTGAGCATGGCACATGGTCGTGCCCTCTGGTGTTAAAAAACTGTAAGTGCACCAGATGGCATAAGAAACGGAATCGATGCATCGATACACCGCTTCTTGGAACACAAGCCCAACCCCCCCGACCAACCAACCTCCTGATCTTAGCTTAGTCGAGCCTATATTTGTCCATCAGCCTTTGTTTGCACTGCCAGGACTCCACTAGTAGTGTGCTTTACACCACTCCTCCAGAGGTCTTGGTCCCCAGGTATTCCTGTGGAGATACATTTGGGCAAATCCATGCAAGTTGAATGTGTACTGCATAGATCATATTGCAGCCTATATTAAAGACTCTCTAAACTCGACCACGGGTTTTCTTTACTACATATCCCAGAGCTCATCGATCCCAGCATGAGACTCCCTGCTTCACAAACTGCCGAATGCGTACACATACACATGCCCGATATTCAAATTTCAAAATATAGAGTATGGATTCAGCTGAATGTGCATTTGTTTATTACTGGAATCTAATCAAGTCGAAATATCAGAAGTAGGGTTATCTTAAGACAGGGAGTTAGTTTGTTTATTTAGCTTCTTTAACGTTGCTATCGGCGTCAGTGGCCATATTAGCGACAAACACACACACACACACACACACACACACACACACACACACACAGACACAGACACAGACACACACACACAGACACACACAGACACAGACACAGACACAGACACAGACACAGACACACACACACACAGACACAGACACAGACACAGACACAGACACACACACACACAGACACACACACACACACACACACACACACACACACACACACACA
>JAUZST010015323.1:0-10257 GCA_034779995.1 Parotocinclus haroldoi | reverse complement strand
CACAGTTGGGTCCTTGAGCAAGGCCCTTAACCCACAAATTGCTTGGATTGTAAGACTATATGAGTTGTAAGTCGCTCCGGATAAGGGCGTCTGCTAAATGCTGGAAAGGTAAATGTAAATGTAAATGTAAATGAATTCTGAATGCAGATATTTATTTGCAGCAATAACAAGAGCATTTATTGTAATGCTGTAAATGACAGCTGGTCGAATTAACACAGTATATGCTCGATTAATAGTACAAATTATAGTACTACAAAGAGAACTAGGACATGTTCATTTTTAAAGCAAACAATTTGGTTTAAGTAATAATAATCAGGGCCTCGTTAGGAGGAATGAGGTGTGTCTGTATAAAATCTCACTCCAGTTCCAGCCCAGCCTTCATGTACTCCTTCAAGACACTCCCCTCTTAGCAGCTATTTAATATTAAACTCACGACCTGGCTTTACTCATTCAATGATCAAAACTCAATAGGGAGAAGTTCAGGGTGTTACCTCTCTAAAGATAAATGGTAGATGACTCTATTCTAAACGGTATCATGCACTGAAAAGTCATTTACTCTATAGTCCCAGGCTGAACAAGCTTTAAAAAGCAAATTATTTGTTAAAGAATTAGCTAGACATAACATGCACCGTTAGGTCAGGTACAAGAAGCCCTGACTCACTGTTTTAATTCCACTCTGTATTGTCTGTGCGCAAGCCAGCTTTGTTCTTTCTGTTCTCGTCTGCTAAATGTCTAAACATAAATGTAAATATGATTTAATTATTGTAATATAACTGCTCTTCCTTACCATTTGTAGGATACAGTTGTGTAAAAATAGAAAAAGCCTTACTTAATACTTACATAACAAGAGTCATGTCTGGAATCTTGATCGGTCACATTTTTCCCATAATGTCCTAAACCTGAAATGCAGCACTTCCTTCCACTTTATTACATTTATGCTCAAATCAGTTAAAATCTCAAACCCATTAACTTTCAACCTGAGAACAAGTCATGCCAGATTACTACAACAGCACAGAATTCCAAAAGAAGTAACCCTGTGTTAATGTTTTGATAGACTGAAGTTTTCAGGTCATTACTTGAGACATAGATAAAGAAAAAAAAAACTCATTATTTGAATTCCAGGCCTCGAGCTTAAGTTGTCACTATCGCTTTTAATCTGAGAAAGTATTTCTGAGAAAGTCGCAAGCTCTCAGCTCTTAGAAATAAAAAGTCGTTTTTTAGGACACATTTCCTTTCATTGAAAAAAAGCAGATAGGAGCTAAATATTCTTTCATAGTTTAGGTTTAATATTGCACCACAGAAATCAAAGGCATCTTGTATAAAACAGCAGTTAAGACAATCCTCCGTCACAAAATACAAATGCATTTGAAATAATTTAAATAAAACATTTACATCATAGAATTGACCTTTTCATTTACAAAGAAAAAAAAAACATATAACAGTACACAATGGTTAATATGAACACAGATACAGGTGTGCGCCGTTTACCGTTTGCATTACATTCTGTAAAACTTTGAAGCTCGACTGAAATGAAAGTTGGCCTGGCACTAACATAGTCACACACTAATTTAGATACTTTGCACATCTTGCTTTATGTCAAACAATTATCCATCCATCCATCAGCTTTCGCTTAATCTACACGGGGCTGTGGGCTAGTCGGCATCCACCTGGCAACCCTGGGCGCAAGGGCACCCTAGACGGGGCGCCAATCCATCATTGTGCACGCACACAGTCCCACACTAAGGGTCACTTTAGAGACACCAATTAACCTAACACACGTCTTAGGATTGTGGGAGGAAACCGGAGTATCTGGAGTAAACCCACGCAGACACGGGGAGGACATGCAGACTCCACACAGAAAGGTCCCAGGCCGCTCCACCTGGGACCTTCTTGCTGTGGGGCAGCGAGTCACTGTGCTGTCTTTAAACAATTATATTAATTTAAATACAACTAGTAAAAAAATTAGTACTGTACTGTACTCTGCAATGCAGTAATTCTTATCGTTATATCTCATTTAAAGCTTACGTTGAACATTACAGTTTTGTTCTGCTTTCAAGACTGCAATTGTCTTTTCTGTCATTTAGACATGAATTAAATGTGTATGAGACAGATTTCAATTTTACTGTTTTACTTGGACCTTGTTAAAGGTAGAAGTTATAGCGAACAGACGTTGATTGGATGGATCATCAATCATAAACAGTGCATACCTGTACAAAGCTGTACAGTGATATTTGTTATAGAACAAGACTTTAGCTAGTGTTGGATTATAGTTGAACATTTCTCGAGTTTAGGCTTCAGTAAGGCCAGCGCTATGCTTTTATCTACACTTATGCACTGCCACGTGCATCCTCATTACTTATACCACACATTAGAGTGAGGGCAAAAGTCATAGGTGATGCTTGTTTGCATCTTTGTTGAGAATAATCCACTGGAACAGGGTATAGACACAAAACACATCAAAGCCTTGCAACAAGTACTTGAAGGACAAAGAAGATTAAGGAGTGCTGACTGTGTACCTTACTCCATTTAGGACACCGGACCTAAAACCTGTCAAACATTTAAGGGGGCACTTGAAGACAGAAAGAGTCAAGCACTTGCAATATTTGCAGCTTTTGCAGCTTTGCAATATTGGCAAATCACGGGATAACACGGATCATCAGATTACAGCGTTAGAGAAAAAGGAGGTACATAACAAATACTAATATATTTTTGCTCAAACAAATTTGTAGTAAAGACTTTTTGGAGGAACTTTCACTAGCCGTCTCAGGTTTTTGCTCCCACTGCATGTTCAAAATGCAAAACTGCATCATAGGGAGAAGAGAAAGTGCTAAGTGATACTTCTAGCTTTTCTGCATTTGTAGCTCCAATCATCCGTACATCCGTAAGACAAAACAGCCACGGAACAAACAGAAGCTACATTCCAACCTGTATTCTTCATATGGAATTTAAGGTCAATGAAACCATTGTTGGTGTACTCATTTGACACAATATTCAGTACGAGGTGCGGAATACAGCCTCTGACCTGCCCTCTAAAGGGGTTCCATTCAAGATCCAAGATCAATCGTTAAAGTTTTGAAGGTGACAGGAATGGCCAAGTTTGAGTATGTGCTTCTCATGTGTGGATCAGTTGGAATAAAGTCAAGTTTGGAATGCAGATAAACATGAGAGTTACTTTAAAAGGGGGAGTTGACACAAGAAAACTCCCTACATTACGGAATGGTACAGAATGGAGGAAGAATCCATTTTAATCTATTAATTCGGACAGCCTGATTTCGCTATCGAATTTAATATGTATTTAGATAGCCTATTGGCCTCGATTGCTTAACATTGTGATTAAATGAAGCCATAATGGACTAAACCACGCAGTGAAAAAAGAAAAGATACATTTATTATGGATCTCTAAACTAAGCTACGGGTTTCACGCAAATAATAAATACCTGCTGTACTGCAACAGGAGAAAATGAAATGCGTTGTGCACACTCCTGGCAAAAATCCAAAATGACCAAATCGGCGCTGTTCCACTCAGTAGCAATGGCTTCACACAGCTGACGAGTAGTTAAAACAGGTTTCCCAGTTAGTTATTGTTTATTGTGAGACCAAATATTCTGCAACATTGAAATCTGGACTTTAGCCAGGCCAAAATATGAACCTCTTTAATCAGACCGTGGCAGGTTACCAACTAACGACTGATGTATTAAACAATACAACTAGACAAAATATATTTTGGAAGATTCCGAACACTCGGTCATGTGTAAGTTTTAGAGTTGTACATCAGACATTTAACTATTTGTGTACAAAAAGTCTATGTATATGAATGCACCTGCCCCAAGGATTTAATTATTAATTTGTTTCTAGCCATTAAAAGCTTCATATTTTGCCTTTTTAGATTTGGCCCATTTTATGCTCGCGACTTTATATAGTTAGAATGAATGTATGTATGAATACAGTGCAGGAGTCCACCATTGCATTTCATGTTTAAGCGATGAAAGAATTATATATTTGTATTATATTGTATAATTGTAAAATACTCTTTTATACAGAACTTCATTCCGATCTTTGTGAGCCTTAGCACATCTTAGCCCTTTCATCCTGGCCTGGTTCGGGAAAAAAAAAAAAAAAAAGCCTCCCAAAAAAGTGGTTTCTTGGCTGCTAATCCTATCAAAATGACCAATGAGACCAATGTGGTTGCTCAAGTATAAGGGGAGGTCACACTAAATACTAGTCATTGTCAACAAATTAACATTTAACATAAATATGCCCGGTATTTTTTGGTTATATTCTGATAAAGAGAAATACTTGGTCATTACCAAGAAATCCTTGGTCACAGAAATGTATGGTCATTATATCGGTGCTAAACGAATGGTATGTCCAATGTAACAGTGGCATTTGTACAGTATGGTATGTCCAGGTCTGCGTGACAGAAAAAAACAAAAACAGCCTGGCATGCAAGCAGCAGTAAAACAGGTTCCATATGTTGTATATAAATAAATAAAGACTAATTAAAAGTACACTGACGCAAATACATTCATACAGTAGTGCGCTATCTTAATGCTGCTATGAGGTTATGAATCTATGCATGCAAACATATGCAAAGCTATCAACTATCAACTCAATTTCCACTGAGGCTTGTTTAGGCTCGAACAGCAGTTTCATATTTAACATGCCATGACTTAAACTCAACAGGAGAGCATAAGGCAGCCCTGAGAACTGGCTGAGCAATTCAAAAAAATTAGGGTTCGGGCAGAAGGAAAACGAGCAAATGTAACACTTGATGTATTTAGAACTGTACTGTTTGCGGGATTCTACCGTGATGCTGTGTAGCCGTAGTAGTACTGCTCATCTGGTCGAAAGCCGTAAGCAGTAGCAGGCCTGACAGGACCAACCGCACCCTGAGTGTGTCTGTCCAGCACAGCACTGTTGAAAAACAAGAACAAACAGCTCGGTTAGTCAAAACAGAACTTGTGAAGTGCATGCAAGTCCAACACCTTGCTCGGGTGATCCTTCATTTAGGGAAACGCTTACGTCCCTAGATTTTAAATACATATTAGAAATACTTTATTAAGGAAATTATTATATATTAGTAAGTATTATATCACCAAATAATAACCAACGTTACGAAGATCATTACATTTACATTAAAAACCTTTTTTTTTTTAAGAACAATATATTATTGCCCTCAACATTACCGTAACAGCCTACAATTTCTATAGCCATTTTTTAAAAGACAACACTCATTTTTATATTTCGTAACTATGGAAACAAAGACAGGACAGCAGATTTCAACCATGAAAAAAAGAGCGACATTGTGTCTGGCAATGAGAGCAATTTAATCATATATTTATCCTGATCATAAAGTAAGTCATTACCATTCTTACTCAAGTAATTTTTTGGATGACTACTTTTCTCTGGAAGTAAGCAAATATAAACATTTTGCTCAGGTGGCAACATAATTTGGCCATGTAATATAGCACAAAGGTCTTAGGCCACCTTTAGATGAGATATAACCATTGTTTTGGCAACGGTATAACGATCAACGATAATTATTTCACAGCCACTTTATTAGACAGAATATAACCAGGAAAATTGTAGGCAGTATAAAAAAACCTGAAAAACAAACAGCTTCTATAGGTTACAGGGGAAACCATAGTGCTCACAAACATTATTAATACATTTCAAAATGATTTTTTTTCGAATGAAATATCCCCTAATTTTTGTGAGTTTAGTTTAGTTATTTAGTATGACCTCCCCTTACACACGAGCAGTAGCAATATCTGTCAGCTTCACCAGGATCCCAATTTGGCTCTTCTACAGTCCGAAAAAGCTTGATCAGACATGGGCAGCAAAAAAAGCCATTTTTTGGGAATGGGAACAGATGCCAAAGCTCGAAAACATTGCAATGACGATAAGAATAAGAGATTTACCGAGAGAAAAATTCAAGTTTTAGTTTTTGGGTCCTGACATCATGCCAACGCGTTATACATGGTCAGTGTTCCGTTGCTAAATCACTATTACAAATTACAGAAGTTACATACGCTAAATTATTAAAGCAGAAAATGTTACTATCAAAACTGTAAAAAAAAAAATGTTTATGAATATTTTCAAGCTAATAATGCGACACAATCCCGCTTTAAAGGGTCTCACACCACAAGATGGCACTGTAACGTTGCTAAAGCTGCTCAAACAAGTCAACCATGGGGTTGCGTCCATGATTCACGCAGGGTCAGGCAGCAATCCCGTGACAAATGGGAGAAAAGCTAATGAAACTCTCAAAAAGGAAAACAAGGGACAATAAATCAGGCTGCAAAAACCTCTGCATTTTCCCACAAACACTATGCTAAGCTGAGATAGTTAATGGAACACTCCTTAGATAATTAGAGAACTGAGCAGACACATGGAAACATGCTAAAAACAGAAATTAACTGCGGGGTATCAATACTATACAAACACAAATGATGACCACTGTGCTTACAAAACACTCAAGTGTTAATAAGACATTGATTTGCTTATCCAGATAAGTGCCTGTTGGTTAACCACGTATTTATTGAAAAGCGTCAATCCTGAGTAAATAGCAATTGTCTCTGAGTGAAGGCTCCTAGCACCTCTTCACCAATCCCCCCTTCCCTCAGCTCAAGTGCTGGTTGGCGTCGTTATTCTCTTAAAAATATGAGCTGTTTGATTTGCCCCTACCAGCTGCCGTAATGATGTGTTGTTTTTAGCAAAAAGCATTTCCACAAGATCAGTTACATGAATCAACATTTTTTTTAGAGAGAGACCACTTTCCAGCTGACTGAAATATTGGTTTCTTTAGGGAGAGTTATGACTGCCCTGGGACCAATCTCAAAATGTTAAAACCTGAGTACCACAGAGCTCAGAAACAAACAGATCTGACATATTCAACATATATTTCCACTTTTGGCCATACGCTGTCGTGGAAATGTCGCCTAGTAATTAAATTCACTATACGCAGTGGTAATTGATACATATTGTACTGTGCAAAAGTCTTAGATTAGATATACAATTATTTTAGAAATTATATGACATTCAAAAAATCTAGAAAAAAAAAACCCAACAGCTATAGGCTTCAGTAGCAACTATATAGTGTGTGACCTCCTCTTATACTTGAACAATAGCAGCTTCTGGCAAGTTGACACTTCTACAGTCTGAAGAAGCTTGGTCAGGAATGGTCGTTTTGGAAAGGTAGCAGCCAAGAAACCACTTTTTCAGAAGGGGAACAGGGTAAAAGGACTAAGATATGATGATGCCCACAAAGGTGGTATAATGATCATGAAAATGAGGGGATATTTAAAAATTAATATAAGGCAATTAAAATAAGCAGCATTTGATTTGATTTCTGAACAAGATGATCAGGATTTTGAACGTATATAATAGGATTTGTGATGTACATACATACATATATATATATATACACAATCCATATACATTAACACATCCAAGCAATTGGGAGTCCAACAGTGGTAGCTTGGTAGTGCTGGGGCTTGGACCATGGACCCATAGTCCAGTACCTTAACTGCTGTGCCACCTAACAAAAGTTGTATGTAATTCCAAAACCAGAGAAAATAATATAAACTGTGCAAATTGTTGCTACTATAACAGGCATTTCTGGGAAGGCTTTCAGCTTAATTTTGGAACATGACTGCAGAGATACACTTCAATTCAACCATAAAAACAGAAATGAGGTCAGACTGTAATGATGGATCCATTACTGGCTCACAGTCTGTTCTAATTCATCCCAAAGGTGTTCGATAGAGGTCAAGTTTTTCACATCAAAATCTGCAAACAATTTCTTTTACGGAGATCGCTTTGCGAAGAAAGAACAATTCACCAAACTGCTGCCACAGCTGGAAACGTACACTTGTCCAAAATGTCACAGCAATGTAATGGAGTTATGAAATTCACTGCAAGTGAGGTTTCTGGGACTGAAGCAAGAGGTGTATCGATGGTTAATGCTGTCACCTCACAGCTCTAGAGATTCTTGGCTTGATTCTCGATCTGGATTCCAACTGTGTGGAATTTGCGTGTTCCATGGTTGACTGTGTGTGTTTTGTTTTTAAATCTGAGCGCTCCGGTTTCCTTACACATTCCATAGATCAACTGGACTCTCTAAAGTGTCTTAGTTTAAGCCAATGTTTCTCTGCACATGGCCTGTGATGGATTGGCATCCTGCCCAGAGTTGGTACCGGCCCTGCCATTTGTACTACTGGTTAGGCCCTGGGTCTTTGAATTGAATTCTATTCAATTTAAAAAAAGGAATGAATAAACAAATGCAGAAACCAATAAAACCAAAAAACAACAAAAACCAATTTGATGGTCACAAATGAAATTGACACAAGATATATCTTGAGTTCATACTGTCAACTCAAGTTAACGTCAATGTAAGGAACATCCCCCCCCCCCACATTTTCGATTTTGGGTTGTACATTGCAACAGAACTGCTGTCACCCCAATGTGTTTCTACTTCATAATAACAGCAGTTACAGTTCACCAGGGTATCTCTACATTTCCATTTTTTGGAGAGTTGACATTATGTCAGTGTAAGTTGAAAACATAAAAAAATATCTAATAAATAAATAAAAATACCTAATTCATTTTAGTAATTTGTACTGCCAATGTATATGGAGACCGTATAGCACAATGCTTGGGTTTATTCACCCATCAGTAAAGAATGACACCAACTTATCCTAATACCTAAACAGAAAGAGTGTTCACATATATTTGTAGTGTGAACTGACACTTCCTAATAAAAACGATGACACTGGAATCGGCTGCTCTCTTCCACGATTCTCCATTTCAGCCATCTTAAGTTTCACAAGGATGTCTGGATAAAGTAGAATTACTCTGTGGAACAGAATGATTTATGGCCTTCGCCTACTGTAAAACTCACCTTGGCCTGTGTCCATAGTAAACTGTTTTGCATGATTTAATTTTTTCGTTAGATCTTTAGTTTTCTCATATGTGCACAGCATATTAAACAGGGCAGGTAAATCTAGATTAGGGGTTTGACTACGTCAGCGTAAAGCTGTTGCCCTTGCTTTAGATTTTATCTATCACCAGCTAAGAGACAAACCACAATGAGTCTTAATGTGATATAATTTATATCACACCTTGAAAAAACGCCAAGCAATACATATACCGAGATACAGGCCAGATGCTGAGCCAAGTGAAAACACTAAACCCTAACGCATCAATCTGGATGGAAATGATAAATACCACTGCTATAGATGGACTCAGGTATCTTGTATAATTCCACGGCAAGATAAAAATGTCTCTTGTGAGAACACTTTTGCAAACTATGCATTTTGGAAGAGAGTGATTTTAGGAGTGATCCGTTTTATCACTGAGCCATGGTTCCATGTGGGAACATCTGGGGAGGGACGTAGGCGGACAAAAGGCCCCACTGTTTCCAGTCTGGCCCAAGAGGTCTGTTAAACATGCGCATGAAGACCTCTAAACAGGAGCATTGCCTACTCTCTTTGCCCATTTCTATTCTTATTTCTTGCTTTGATCTGCAGCAACACCTCTCCTCTTACATCACCAACTTTACGTGCCACTAAATCAGCCCATCTTTCAGTCCTCTGCTCAGATTTTTAAATTGGTCCTGATCGACTAACTTTAAAGTCTCAATCTCATGCTGTGGAGGACTGGGTAGTTCCCATTCTTTACAAGAACGTAAAGGAACCCTGTGAGCCATTCTGCTGATACGATGCAAGAACTTGCCTGCCTTTGGCCTTGAAGTCAAT
Source organism: Parotocinclus haroldoi (assembly GCA_034779995.1). Lineage (NCBI taxonomy): Eukaryota > Metazoa > Chordata > Actinopteri > Siluriformes > Loricariidae > Parotocinclus > Parotocinclus haroldoi. The sequence continues at coordinate 499 of JAUZST010015323.1, read as the reverse complement.
CCTCTGAATGTAACACATGTATGCCCAGGGCACTTGTCATTACTGCAGTATACAGGTATGCACCATTTAACAGCCACATTACGTTCTGTGAAACAGGTCAATGATCAAAATTATGCTACTGTACCATAAAGGGTATATTCACAAGAAAACTGTGTGAAAATGATATGTAAACATGTGAGGTAGCCCTGAAAACATGACTGGAACGCTACCAACTACACAGCATCCAAAGCCTGAACATACCACTCCCTCACATTACCATAAAGCACACAATATCAATCACACACACTGGAGAACCAAAACATAAAAACACACAATGGAATATAGACATGGATAGCTGCACAGTACATTGATGGCTGCACACAAACAAGAGGGAATGAGTCCACTTAAAAAAACACTCTTTTTCTGGACCAGGCAATGCAATACCATTTTTAAACACTTTACACCTTTCAGTAGGTAAGCACAGCACTAGTAGTAAGAAAATCCAGCACTCAGCACTACT
>JAUZST010015322.1:0-10258 GCA_034779995.1 Parotocinclus haroldoi | reverse complement strand
TGAAGCATATCTTTGTATATGAAGTGAATTATTTGTTTGATTTTCACATTACTTTCTGTGGGCGACAAAACTTTTGTCTTGCCAAAATCTGACCTTTCTGTGTTCATTAAATGATCAATATTTCTGCAGTAAAGCAAATTTATTAATCTCATTTGGGAGGGTTTCAGCTTTCATATGAGTCATTTCTAAAACCAATCGATTAATTTAAAGTCAGGTTATAAGCTTTTGTTTCCACAACATGGATAAGCGACAGAACTTATGTCAGGGACTGTATAAAATTGTACTATATAACTTTTACTATAACATAATTGAATTACTTTGGGTACATACATTTTTAAATGCCGTTGTGTTATGATGTGTGGTGTTATGATCCAATGATGCGGGAGTGATGGAATCCCACGACATATAATAATAATAATAATAATGGGGAAATAATATAGAAAAACTAAAAGGGGAAGAAGAGCAGAGCAAAAGGCTCCCGAACACAAAAAACTAGAAAGATGAAATTGCGCACTGCAGTGTTGCGTCCCGACTGGGACCAAGGCATGCACTGATTGCGAAGGGGCGCTGAAGCGCCAACGGGGCAGAGAGCACGATTTGGGACGTCTCCCAAGTGGTGAGGCACAGAGGTAGTCCGAATGGCAGAGGGAGAGCGTGAGCTCCGGCACGAATAAATCGCGCAAGACGCCGAAGCAACAAAAGGGCGAGCATATGAGCTCGGGGTGCGCTTGTAGCATGAGTGCGAATAGGATGCAGAAGGCGCCAAGGCGCCAGAAAGCAAGTATGAACTCGGGCGTGCGAGGAGCACGAACGCAAATAGATCGCGAAAGGCACCAGGGGGCGAGCATGAGCTTGGGCGCACGTATGGCGTGAGTAAGCCGAGCCAGGGCGTGTCCCATTCAGGGAGTGCAGCCGGCTGGAGTGAGGCTCGTTGGGGGCCGACGACGGAAGAGCATGAGCTCAGGCGTGCGAAGAGCGCAGGAGTACGGGATGGGAGACCCTCAAAGTGCCCCTAAAACACTAAATGCCTCAGGGATTCTCCCCGTATGCGTTTGTCGGCACTAAAAGCCCCAGGACATAACCAACTATCCCTAAAGGTGCATGAAAGGTAGGAACCCTAACAAACTGCGGAAAAGCTCATTAGTTGATTTGCTTTTCTTGACAGTGCTCATCAATTTTTCCTTTCCTATTATATTTATAACCTGTAAGATATGTAGCAAGATTAAGTACATTCATTCTTTACTATGAAATACCTCTATAAAGTATTTCACACCACTGTTGTGTTTCCAAGCAAACTGGGAATTTAAAAAATCATCTTTGAAATTATAAACTGTAAGCAGCTGGACACACGCTCATTTTGTTTAGTCTAATTGACTCTGAATGAAGAATCCATTATGTATGAGTTTCATCGAGGGTTCACCCCCTAGCCTTGCCAGACTGGCTGAATAGTTCATTTAGCAGAAGAACACATTCGAGAGGTTCCCACTAATGTTTAATTTCCATTACTGTGTTCTTTGATTGTGAATAATTTACTTAACTGAACGTGCCCTAATGATTATTGGTAAGGAACTGTGTAATTCAATTCATTACCCTACAAAGAGTTTGTATGAATTACTTGCATTTAAATTATCGAACTTTCATATGCCAGTTACAGCAGTACACTGATATGGCACTCTAAAAAATGTCAACAAAGCACCTGAATTATATTACTACCTAATGTTACATAAAGGATTCAGTATTTGGATTACGTCTAAATAGGATTCAGTAATCGTACCTCTACACACAAACCATATGTTAATTTTACAACATTGAAAGATACCCAGGTTAGATTATATTATATTCACATTACATTTCATTCATATGCAAATATGCCTTTGGTTTCTATTGTAATTTTAATAAGGTTTCCATGTGAGGCAGTTGAACCTATATGAGCATCAGCTTTGTTATGGTAATATACACTGCCTGACCAAAAAAAAGGGTCTCACACTCAAATCTTTTGCTTTTATTATGGCACACATTTGCTGTGGCGTTGTTTCCACAGGCTTCTGCAATGTCACAACATCTGTTTCTGTGCAGATTTGCGCACATATTTCTAGCACTTCTCTAGCACATCCCAGAGTTTCTCAGTGGGGTTCAGGTCTGGACTGCAGTTGGTGGCCAATCCATGTGTGAAAATCATGTCTTATGCTCCCTGACCCACATCTCTTTCACAATTTGAACTCAATGAATCCTGGCATTGTCATCTTGGAATACGACCGTGCCATTGGATAGGCACTAGGCATGATGGGTGCATCACTTCAGTCGCAATGTGCACAACAGGGTAAATCTGGACTCCTCAGACTCCTACTGGACTCCTTCTGAAACATCAATTTGACGACCTATTTCAACATGGATGTTTAACAAATGAGAAGCTCCTCACTGCATCAGTTGGGGTTAAATGACATGTTGCCAGCCCAAACATAATTAACAGCATCACCTCACTGAATATGTGAAACAGAACAAAGATAAAACTTATTTTAATGAAAACAAAGGTTTAACAAAAATTAGCCAAATCAAAATTGATCTGTAATATTATGGTTAATAATATTTCTTTTGTGCAATAACAATTCTACATTTGTATAATGGTTACATTCTTATAGAGCATATATGTTTTATATCATACTTAGTTTATCTGTTGCCATAACATGACAAATTTCCCCGCGTGGGAAAGGCTAGCTTTTCTTATGTTTAACAATCGGAAATAGCCTAGAAAATTGCAATCAGTACATCTCTAGTCATTTTATATAATGTTAGCACTGAGCCAGACCTTGGTCCTTTTTTTAAAAATGCACCGAACAGTTGTAATTGGTGTGGTTTTGACTCAATTTGTGGCTCAGGTGTGGTCAAATTGAAAATTCTGTGAATCATCATATGTGCTTTCCCAGATCTACTACTTAGTTGCGTGGAAACTGTATCAGCTGACTTGGAAAACAAAGGTAGAATAATTACACTCAAATGTATGCCAGGCTAATAACCCAATTATCAGCAATAACCCAGGCTGAAATGGAGACAATACAACTTTCTACAGAGTACTGGAGTGGATTTCGAGGCCACCGAGAGATTGCACTGAATACAAAAGTCTATGGACGCCTTCTAATTATTGAGTTCTGCTATTTTAGCAACACTCACATGTAACATATTCGTAATGTAAAGTGTATGTTTTTAAATTCACCATAGCCAAACGGTAGCAGTAGAATAATTTGATACCTCAGTGACTCTTAGTACTACATATTAGTAGGTTTCCTCCTCCAAAAGACGTTCTGCACTGCTGTCCTTAAGGTAGAATTAGAGAACTGTTTTGCCAACTTTGAATGATAATTTGGGTGGCATGCACATTACCTTGACCTCATTACTTCACCAGACACCTTAAAAATGAACTGGAATGCCAAAACCAGAATCTGGCATTAAAAGTCATGTTCCAATATCTAAAAAATGTAGAGTTTATCTATCCCAATTAGAACAATATAGAAACTCCTGGAGAACTATCACAGTTTCTGTATTTATGTTGCTAAACCCAGAAGGATTTGAGCATTGCTTTACAGAGAAGCTACAGTTTGTCCAGTCTCTTGCTCAGTCAGTTACTGCAGTGCTCTCCTGGCAGGTCTCCTCGTGCATACAGTCAGACACCTGCAGCAGATTCAGAATGTAGCAACATGTCTGGTTTTTAGTGTACTATTGGTTACTAATGGTTATCTACTTACCTTGTTACATTTTGTCAGGAAAACAATAGTGGTGTTTTATTCATATTTTGTACCAACAAAAAATATTGAACAAAGTACTGATCTTTATTGCCTTCAGTGCTAGGTAACAAGTGCATAAAACAACCTCAAGTGAAATGTAAAGGCTGATATAAGATAATAAGAACTATATAAGATCTGCTTGGTAATTGAGGGATTCATAATTTGTATAATCAGTTATTCATTTCAATAATTGACAGATTATTTGACTACCAGTCAAATATAGTCATTTGTTGCAGCCCTGAAAACAAGCAACAAGGTATGTAAAGAAACCAAAAAGAAGCAAAGATTCTTCGAATAACTGTAGCTTTAAACTGTGTTCGGTTCTGCTTCAGGGACTGTCGGGTCCCAGTCTGCCGGGTTCAATCAGAGACACATGCGGTGGCTCGGTGGGGGGCATTTACTTTGACTTTTACGTCATTTCAGACAGTATGCACTTGAGATATTACATATTTTGTCACTTCCATTTTCAATTGGCAGTTGTATATGTTGTATGTTTGATAAATGATGGTAGTGCTTACTGCTGACAATGTTAATTTATTTATTTTGTGCTGTGTGTAACCCTACACTCACTACCTTTTAGCGCATTGAAGCTCATTCAGTCTATAACGTGTTTTTTTTTTAGCTGCACTGGCATAAACTGGTGGTATTGCATGTGTTACTACACGTCTAGTTTAAAGCCACGCCCTTTGTCCTGCTGAACATCATGAACGTGTTCACATTGCATTGTCATGGGGAGTGAATCTGCAGGGGCAGGTGTTTGAATGTTATATAGGAGTGCAGTACTGATGCCTTCAATGAAAAACATGCTATGTTTTATGCCTTGTAAAATGTATTAATGATTTTAAAGCCAGCACGGTGCATGTAGGAAAGACAGACCTGTTACAATCAGTATTTTTTACCTTGTCATTGTTCTATAACTTTTATGTGGTTTGCTCTTCCATAGGGAAATGAAGCAAGTTATCCCCTGGAGATGTGCTCACACTGTAAGTGTTCTTACCACATTTAGTCTAAGTGCCACGTGAAGTATTTTGTTTCATATGAAAGAATTCACGTCATGAATTCACGAATGATACGCTTAAACTGTCACGTTTAAGATGCATGTTTGAATTGCTATATTTATGTTCGGTTTTGTGTTGTCATAAATGCAACAGATGATGATTTTAACATATCAAGAGAACCAAGAGAACTTCCATTTGAATGTGAACGTTGTTTCCAGTGCTGCAGACATAACCACACTTAATTTTAGACTAAGACTAGTTAGTGGGAGATTATCTAACAGTAGTTTGATTAAATAAGGTCATTATAGCTGCTACTGCTTTTCAGGATTATTCTACTGTGTTAATACATTATAGTGTTCTACTTCTTATCTTGTTATTGGAATTCAGTTGGATTTCTTTCAAATTCAATAAGCATATGAGCCTCAGTTCAAATTATGTGCCTTACATTACCCAGCTGTAGTCTAAAATTGCCAGTTACTGACTGATCGATTACGCTTTTAAAAAATAAACCTTGTGTTTTCACCTGCGTTAAAGAAGAAATTATTCATAAGCAGTAATCAATTTTCTTCATCCTTGAAGTACAGTGTTCCCTCGTTTATGGCGGGGGTTACGTTTCAGGACAGAAGTAGGGACACTATATTTATTTAAGTATTTATACACTATTTTATACACTTACTTTTATCAGTTTGCCTCTTTCCTTAAATAAAACACTGACAAATGTACCTGGAGCACACAACGGAACAAGGACAGCAGTAAATAGTTCTGCTAATGAAGTCTGTTTGTGTATTTTAAAAGTCCTTGTCTTCATGAGAAATTAAAATGTTCTGCTTGCCTTGGTAAGAAAAAAAAAAGAGAAAAGAAGACAACCCTGACCTGGGGCAGGCCTTCTACCATGGCTGGCGTGAGGTATTTCCAGCTCCGTAGCATACACACTTATTTAGCCCAGCTGTCCAGCCAAGCTGCGACACAGACAGCCACTTCATGCTGCATTCACACACCAACATACACACTTGGGTTTGTCTTTATGAACAACTGCCAGCAAAAGATTGGCTTAATCCGTGGCCTCCTTTGTATCATGACCCAGGAGCCCACAATGGCCCGTGTTAGATATGTCTCTGTTGCCAGGTTGGTTTAAAAATCATCATCTTTCTGATACTAAAGCCTGTCTGATTATATTTATTGACAAGCTATGTCCAGGCCTAGAGTTTAATCAAATACTGGAAGTGGAAAATACTGAAAGTGGTGCTCAAGTGGCAACATTGATTCCTACCCTACATACTATAATGGGTACATGGTGCAAAGAGTGTAGTTTAAAAAGAGGGAGGGCATAATTAGTAAATGATTGACTGATTTTATGATGCCTTTATTTCCATGTGTTTCCTGAATATCTTAGAGATGGCTCTATTGGTGTGTTTGCTTGTAGTGTTAAACCTCTCCGCTCATGCTAATAGGTTACTATATTTACATTTATAGCATTCAGCAGATGCTCTGATCCAGAGTGACTCAAATTTGACAGAGCCTTACAAGGTACAAACTCAGACTAAATCTCCTTGCCCCAATGCAACAGTTTTGGAAGAATGAAGACTTGAACTCTTAGTCTACTGGTAACTAGTCCAATTCCTTAACTACTGCTCCGTTACTGCCTACTACAAGGTTCTGTACTGTAATAGTTCATAAGAAGGGCAGACAGAATCATTTGAAACTACCCTTGACTTTCTCAAAATAACCTAGTTGCTAGAGTTGCTTAGGGTTTCCCTAAAGGCAAGTGACAGGGTAGCCAGGGAGGTTTCTAATGACCGCATAGATAAAAATACAGTCATTCTAAGCTGTTGCCTAAAGTAGCACTCAATACTATAACAGCGCCCAAATACAGGAGTTCAGTCAGGATCGTGTTACTAAACTCTGTTGAATAAAGGACAAGGCACACTATTCTTTAGGATACAGTGTTCCATAAGGGCCAGACCTGAAGTCATATGAAATGTTTTCAATTCAATGTTATGATGACTCTATTTCCTTTCCTCGTTAGCTGTTGAAAATTCTACCCCCATTAAATGTTAAGCTTAATGCAGAGCAGGAAGCATTATAGTAATGGAATTGACATGTTGACTGTAGGCAATTACTGAGCCATCTAGTACTGCAGTAATTATCACTGGAACAGGGTTTGCAGTGTTTCAGTCCGAGTGATTTTACCAGGAGTATGAACAATGTCAATGCATTATACACTACAGGAAAGACGCATATTAAGTTTGCACTTATTGTCTCTATGCAATATGTGCACATGCTTGTATGCAATTGCTTTTTGACTACATTTCAGACTGCAAAAGCACTGTATATAACCACACTGGATTGTAATATCCTGTTGGTGAAACATGCCCTGTATCAGCAAAAACAATTCTTTAAGATATCAGATATAATTAGGCATTAGGTTTAGATTGGATTCAGTGTTTACTTTTGCATAAATGTGCTGTGTTTTAGTAAATACTTTAAAAATAATTGTCTAAATATTCATTCATTATCTTCCGCTTAACCCACATGGGGTCACGGGCCAGCCAGTGCCCAACCAGCAACTCCGGTCACAAGGGCAGGAACAAGACTCTAGACGGGCACCTATCCATCATAGGGCACACACACACACAGTCAAACACACACATTCACACACTAAGGACTACTTTAGAGACACCAATTAACCTTACACACATGTCTTTGAATTGTGGGAGGAAACTGGACTATCCAGAGTAAACCCACACGGACATGGGGAGGACTTGCAGACTCCACACAGAAAGGACCCAGGCTGCTCCGCCCTTTGATTGAACCCGGGACCTTCTTGATGTGAGACAGCGCTGCTACCCACTGAGCCACCCTGCTGCCCTGTCTAAATATTATAATTAGAATAAATTATATTATTATGTATAATAATATAGATAAATCCTATTCTAACAATTCTAACGTGAGATGTGAAATTGCTGCATGCAAAGCTGTTTTTAATTTACTAATACTGGTGAAATTGCATGGAAAAACAACAGATTTATTAGTTGTAAGTGCTGCAAATAAGGCATGTGTGTTGTGTATTTCTTTCTTATTAGTATAATAAAGTATATGAGAATGATATTAAACCTCTGTTTATATTTAGTAGGACTGAAAAGTTAGGAACAAATCCTCTGGATATATTGCAGAGTTTGCAAATTACAGTGCAGGTTTAAAAATAAGTGTCACTACATAATAATCTAACTAATATAAAAAAGTAAAAGCATCCTGTTCACTGTCAGGCTCTTATTTGCATATGTTGACTTTGCTTTACATGAAGGCTTTCCTAGTACGATTAATAGATACTGCCTTTGTGGAACTTGAAAAGGGCTTATTCGTGATGGGCTAAAGGATTATCGGACAGTTTGAATGAGCTTATGCTTAGCAACATATCTAACCAGTAGCATTTTAAACGTGCAGCTGTCTCACACAATGCCTTTTCCAGGAAAGGAGCAGTCTACAGGATGTAAGTTTTCATCGCTGAATTCACTATAAATCTGTGAATTTATTTTGTCATGGCAGGATTTCATTAGATTGTTACAACCAGTCGTATAATCTCAAGTGCACGTGGGTAATGGGTTGTCAACATGAACTCTCGTCAGTTCATTTATTATCACTATTTTTCGGTCTCTGTCTTTTCTTTCCTTTAGTCGATGCTGATGAGATTAAGAGGCTAGGAAAGAGATTTAAGAAGCTCGACCTAGATAACTCTGGATCGTTGAGTGTGGAAGAGTTCATGTCCCTGCCTGAGTTGCAACAGAATCCATTGGTGCAGAGGGTTATTGATATATTTGACACAGATGGCAATGGGGAAGTGGATTTTAAAGGTAAGACAGATTGTGCTTCACTCTTTGCACAAAACACATTATCCTTAAATGCATTCATTGGCACCGTGGTAACGGAAAAGCTCGTAATGAAATTGCATTTCAAAGTCATTTCAAAATTGTTTTCCATTTTTCCTTTGTGGAGAAAATGTTTGCGTACATCATACAATGTAAAATACCACCGGATTTATAATGGGGATACATTCTGACAAATCCAACGCAAGTTGAATTGATCATAAACCAAGCAGTTTAATATATACTGTATATATTGTGTCCAGAAAATGTATATATCATAGTGCAGCCTACCTTAAATGTGCATAAAACACTTCAATTATACTAGTTTTGAGTAAATCATAAACATAAAGGTTATTTTATAACAAAGTATCTCATGTAATTTATTGAATAATGTATTTAATTCAATTCAATTTTATTTTATTTTATTTATATAGCACTTTTTACAACGTCTCAAAGCAGCTTTACAGTAATACATTATCTAAAAGGCCAATCGCAAGTTGAGCAAGCCTAGAGCGACAGTGGAAAGGAAAAACTCCCTAAAATGGTAGTAAGAAACCTCGGGAGGACCAAGACTCAACAGGGGACCCGTCCTCCATGGGCGGCCTAGATGTTAATTAAACAAATACTAATTGTATATTAAATCATAGGAAAATTAGTTTAAAATAAATAACAAATTATTAATAAAATGTAAATTATTAGTAGAAAAAGTTATAAAATAATTCAAATTATAAAACAAAATTGATTAAGTCGTTAGAGGGAGGTCCTTGAAGGCACATCATCTCCTACTGTCCAAGCTATCCTACTATCCAGCAACACATATAAAACCATTCAATTAAAACATAAACGCAGACTATAGTGAAATGAATCATCATTGATATCATGATTCATATTGTGATTTGAGTGAGTTTATCATTTATTGTATAATTTGTCTTTTAAAAACTGTCAGTTGAATCGTCCGTCCAGTAAGCACCATTACAGCCTGGGCCAATAAGCAGTCGCACATATTCTGCTTGCCCTAGCTGTATTGTTAGGAGAGATAGAATACTCTTTGCTCAGTATGAGATGATTATTAATTAAGCACAAAACAGGACAGATGCTTAGATATGGAGTGTCTGTGATGTTCATGGTATGCCATGCTACAGTGCCAATGCAAATAAATTGCAGTAAACGTGTCTCGATACACATTTCAGTTCAAAGATATTAGGATTTCACAAGAATATCTGCATATATGAATCGTATGTAGCAGCACGCAACGGTGGAGGGATGCAGTGAGATTAGAGAAAGAGAGAGAGTAGAGCATGAGAACACCATGACACATGGTCACAATGCAGTGGATCTCTATGGCAGTGGCGTGAAGATGTGCAGATGTGACGTCTTGGCTGGAGCAGGTCGACATGGAGAGGAAAAGAAGAAGAGGACAGATACCTACCCTGACCTGATGCTATCTAGCTACCGACCTGAGGACTGTCCAGCTCAGAGCCACCTGGCTCCACTCGAGGTTCACTCACACATGGAGACTGTGAGTCTTCAGCCTACAAAAGGAGATAGATAGATAGATAGATAGATAGATAGATAGATAGATAGATAGATAGATAGATAGATAGATAGATAGATAGAT
>JAUZST010015321.1:0-10258 GCA_034779995.1 Parotocinclus haroldoi | reverse complement strand
TTACTGTAAAGCTGCTTTGAGACGATGCTACATTGTAAAAAGCGCTATATAAATAAAATTGAATTGAATTGAATTAAGTTTTAACGTCGTATTACCTTTCTGGCCGATCTCTCCTGGAAAGCCACGGTCTCCCTGCTGCCCTTTAAAACCACTAGGCCCTGGGATGCAGTTTTCACCATTTGTTGGTCCTGGCGGTCCAGGAAGCCCAGGTTCTCCTTGGAATCCTCGTGGTCCAGGGTTTCCAGGAGGACCTGGCAGAGAGATTCCAGCTTGGCCCTCATCTCCCTTTTCTCCCCTCTCTCCAGGTAAACCAGGACGACCAGGTTGGCCCTGAGCTCCGACTCCTATCATAAAATGCAATGTTTAGGATAGCAGATATTATTGCCTGCCCAGTAACTTACCGTGGTTCTACATGTCAGTTGCCTAAATGGGCATTTTTACGACCAACTGCATGCTTTTCCTTTAAAATGTTTTACCCAAAAATCTCCCAAGCGCTTCTTCATGTCAACATGTACAACACTTTTTAGTCCAGTTCCCAAAAATGTGATACAACCGTCTAACCACAATTTCTCACCAAGTAAACTGTAAGTCATTTTAGAAATTATATCTCTTTAATTAAATACGGTGGACCTCTCTCTGCACTCGGTGAATTCATTGTTAAGGTTGTTACACACCAAACTGGATTTCTACATGCGATTTATTCAGACGACATTAAATGAATTCAAGCTCATGTATAATGACGGTATCTGCCACACCAAGCACAATGTTTTACAGTGTTTTCACACACATTAAAGTCAATAACTATTTTGTTACTACGTTATCTTATGGGGTAACACAGAGGCTCGACGGGTGGCACCGCTGCCTCACAGGTCCCAGGTTCAATCCCAGGGTGGGTCCTTTCTGTGTGGAGTCTGCATGTCTTCCCTGTGTCTGTGTGGGTTTACTCCGGGTACTCTGTTTTCCTTCCACAGTCCAAAGACATGCGTGTTAGGTTACTTGGTGTTTCTAAAGTTGCCCTCAGTGTGTGACTGTGTGTCTTTCTATCCTAACAAATATGCTAACACTACTGTCGCCTTGTGGTTATTCCAGCACATTCCACACGGTTCTATTGTTATTGCTGTCCCACAGGTCACAAGATTCTGGCCAACAACAGATTTTTTGTTCTACGGTGCAAAATAGTGAGAGTGAACAATAAAGAGCTGCTCTCAGATGGATATGATTAGGTTTTTAGCCCAGGATGCAGTACATATCTGTAATACGCGATTTAGGCAGTAGATGGTCTCTCACCTGGATCTCCTGGTCGACCTTGTGGTCCGGTGATACCTGGAAGAAGATGCAATTAGATTCGCAGTTTAATTTCTATCGTTCTAAAACCCAGTGCCTAATCAGATCACACCTGTAATCATTTTTTTTGCAGGAGTTTTGCAGCAATCCGACATTTTTATCTGCTTTTTGTCACTTGGTATATATGAAGAGGAATGTATTCAATTTATTATCATTATAACAGAACCTGAACAAAAAACACAGTACTCTAAAGAGCCACACCTGGTAATCCTTGCTCTCCTTTCCTTCCAGGGGGTCCCATGGGACCAGGCTCTCCTTTAGGTCCCATCAGGTTGGATGATGGAATGTCAACCAGCTAAAAGGAATGTGATTCGAGTTTAGGTCTGGTTCGGTTTATTATTTTATTGAAAAATAACATTATAAAAGACACTGAATGTATGACATACATTTCCAGGAGGTCCAGGCAGTCCTCGGTCACCTTTCTCGCCCTAAAAGACAGTCAAAAGTCATGGTTCTGGAGAATGGGAAGCAGCAGAATGGGATACACTTTCAAAATCAACTACCCTGTGTTATTTATTAATGACTAGTTAATTTCAGCTCCTATGACTAGTTCATCTCAGGGCTCCGGTAAACAGAGGGGGCCAGAAGTATGAGATGAATAGTGAACATGCTTCACTTTTGCATTTCCGATCACAAATCATACATACAGCGTAACAGTGTGCGAGTGAAAAGTTGCATCTTTGAAAAATACATATACATCATATAATGTATTTGTTAGTTTTTAATATGTCCCTCTGATAACTCGAGCATTTATGGGGGCACCTTTTAGTAACGTCACAAGATGCTCTCTGGAATACTGTGAAATCATTCTGGATAACATTCATTCATCAGATTTTGCACAAACTGTGACGTTCGTGCAGCTCAAGCAATAAACGTATAGATAAAGGGGAACATACCAAATACCGATCAATTCTGAAATTGTTTTTCAAAGATTAACTCAAATTGGTATGCTGGTTACATGAATTGTTACACCAAATGTCCTGAATACATTTCGATTAACGCATAAAACATTTTCACTTGTGAACTGGCCGCCTCTGTATATAAAAATTTCTATTGAAAGACATTTATGTCATTTAGCAGATGCCCTTATCCAGAGCGACTTACAACTCATACAGTTTTACATTTCGAGAAACGGGGGGTTAAGGGCCTTGCTTAAGGACCCAACTGTGTCAGTTTGGCAGAAGTGGGATTTGAACCCTCGACCATCGGGTTCAGAGTGAATTCCCACTGTTCCCAGCTTTTTCCTAAATAACTTCCTTAATTCAAATGTATACTGCTCACAAAAATGAGGAGATACTTCATTATGGTACATCTCATTACAAAATATGCCCTCATTTTTTGTGAGCAGTATATTATATAGGGACAGTTTAAAGGTCGAGTATGGGCCCTATGTTTGCAGACAGTAGCTACAGAGAGAGAACATGGGCAGCCCCGGATGTGCAGTTACACAAAATATGCAGCATTTCACCGTTTCCTATTTTTATTTCAGAGAGATTAGATTAAAATCTTTAAAAAAACATTATAATATAGCGCTGCATTTCATACCACTGTCCTTCCATCTACGTATTGTGGTCCTATGGTGGGACTCGAGCTCACCTAGAAGACTCTTCTAAATGTGATCTCCTCGCTTTTACATTTATGACATTTAGCAGACGCCGTTATCCAGAGCGACTTACAATTCATACAGTCTTACAATCCAAGGAATTGTGGATTAAGAGTCTTGCTCAGGGACCCAACTGTGGCAGAGGTGGGATTTGAACCCTGGACCTTCTGGTCTATAGTCCAGGACCTTAACCGCCAGTCCACCACAGCTCTCACACTGCTATTGTTAAGCTTTGACGGACCTTTGGGAAGTGAGGAGATGCTGCACTGTACAATGCTTTTCACTGTACAAATAAAATAGCCTTTAGTCTCCTCTGACTGAGCATACACTGATTGCTCATTAGATTAAACCCCTGACAGGTGAACTGAACAGTGTGATGCTCTGGCTAATGTTCTGCTGGGAAGTCTTGGGCCCTGGCATTTATCTGGATGTTCAGCACCTATATGCTTTTTTTGGCGGCATCAGAAAGGTTTCAGCAGAATAATGCACTATGTCACACTGCAAAAAAAATCCTGAATGGTTTGAGGAACCTAAACAAAACAGTTTAAGATGGCGACCTGGCCTCCAAAATTCCCCAGACCTCAATGTGATTGAGTATCTGTGCTAGAGAAATAAGCCCAATCCATGGAGGAACATACCGAAACACCACTTTGAAGAATCGTAGTGCCAGATACCACAGGGCACCTTGAGATGAGACCAAGTCTTGACATGACAGAGCCTCAAAGGCACAAGTTGGACCTCAGCAATATTAAGCTAACGGTTTTAAAGTTATGTCTGTTCGGTCTGCTGTGAAAGTAATAATACAGCACCTGACTTAATCACATTATTACTGACAATCTGACTGCAAAATATATAAGGGACTTACTCTTTCACCGTCCCTTCCTGAAAAACCAGGAATGCCAGGCACACCTTTTTCACCCTGAAACAGAATCAAATCAGATCAGATCAAAAGATCAGCATAATAGACACTTACGAGTCACATGCCGTTTATGTGGCAACACTGTGATCCTTGAGCTGCTGAGAAAATTCTGACCTGAAATCCAGGAGGCCCAGGATCTCCGTCTTTTCCTGATTTGCCCTATCAAACGAAAGTTCAAACATTAAGAGCACATGAACCCAACAGAGAGTTTTGCTAATTCTATAAATGCACTAGTGCAGAGTTTAGTTCATCCCTCACCCTCTTTCCAGGTTCTCCAGGTTCTCCCTTCTCTCCTTTCTGTCCACCGGCTGGACCCTGTCAATCAAAGCGAGGACTGTTAAGAGTTAGATTCACTAGTCTGCTAAAGATTCAGAAAGAGAGAAACAAAACTTACATAAAAAATATTCAACACACATGCTGGCTATTTGCAGATTCACGTAAACTGAATAATGTAATGCTTACAACTTAAAAGATACTGTCTAATATAAAGGATGTAGTATATACGATACATAATAAGATACACACAGGCGGTCCAGGAAAGCCAGGATATCCAGGTGGGCCAGGTGGGCCTTGATCACCCTAAAAATAAATTAACAAATGCTTTAAAATAAACATACAATGTTAACTAGAATTAATTACATTGATTTAAATAGTCATTTAAATATACTACAATACTGTGTAATCTGACTGTACTTAAGAACTGGAAATATCAAGCATAAATCCCATAACTAAAACACAGGTAAACAAAAACAATCAGTTAAATGAATGCAGAACTGAAAGCAAAGCTAAACACTGAAGTCCGGAGCCCATTAAGTGCAAATGAAAAAAGAGGGAAGTCGCCATCTAGTGGCTATCGTGAAAAAGTGCATACGAGGTACTGCGATGAGAGATTTTGAGCTATCAATGCAAATAAGAGAGAAATTCAGTTGTTGAAACCTTTTCTCCTTGCTGAAATATCGTGTTGTCCCCACTCTTGACCTCGCTGACTTGTCCTGGCGGCCCCGGAGGCCCTTGCAACCCAGGGTCGCCCTGCAAATTGCCAAAAATGTCAGATAAGAAAATGCAGCGTTTCCCTGAGCTTGCCTGCGCCTGCAATACTCTATTCAGATTATGTGCCAGTGATTCTCGATCCTCATACCTTCTCTCCTTTTGGCCCTTGGAAATTCAGTCCCATATTACCCTGCATGAAAAGAACCAAATATGAAAACCTTTCTAAGTGACGCCTTGTCCAGGTTTCTTGTTCAGAAATAGATTTATATTTTTCTTTTCACAACATGCTTGAGTAACACACACTGCTTCTGCTGAATTTACAGAGAAGGGGAGTTGAAGGTTATGCTTAGATCTTGTGCGAAACAAGATGAAACAACACTGACCTTAGGCCCTGGTGGACCAGGAGCACCAGGAGGCCCCTGAAAATGAAGACAAATCGCAATGTGCATTAACAAGATTTAGCGACCCTAAAAGAAACAGCAAAAAAAAGATGCATATGAAACATTATACCTCGGAACCCCTTTGACCTGGAGGACCAATAGAACCTGTCAACCCGGGCAGGCCTCGATCACCCTATGCAACCAGAAGCATAAAGCAGGTCAATCACAGCCCAAGTGCAAAAATAAATGAAGCTTGCCTAATTAGCCCTGCATGACAGCTGTAGAACCACACCAGAGAGCAGTAACTCCCTCGATCATTTAGTTATCAGGAGAAGATGTGCCTCCGAGAACTTGTTATTTAATTTAAATTGTATTATTCATTATTCATTTTATTATTTACTTATTTTCACTATTACTTAATAATTTCAATTAACATCTAGGCCACCCATGGAGGACCCACGGGTCCCTTTTTGAGTCTTGGTCCTCCCAAGCTTCCTTCATTATTCAGGGTGTTTTTCCTTTCCACTGTCGCCCTAGGCTTGCTCAATTTGGGATTGGCCTTTTAAGATCATATAAGATTGTAATGGTTCTTTGAGACAACGCACCATTGTAAAAAGTGCTATATAAATAAATTTGACTTGACTAGAAAAAAAGCACTATTCATTAAAATAAAACTTCATGTATGCGCCATGAATAAGTAACAGCGAAAACTGCTGCTCCTTCAGTGTTATTATGGGTGTAATTAATCATTGTGACACGACACACTGCAAAAATGGGCACCGTGGAGATAGACGACATCAAATGCAATTTGCCATCTAATGCAACTGCATTTTTCAAACACAAGAGGGCGTTGACAACCCCAGACAAATATCCTCTCGTTTGATTTTTTATTTCACATAGCACTTGGTTAATTTTAAATCATTTTTGATTATATAATAATTATTAGATATTTATATATAATATAACGTATGAATGATGGTATATATTTAATTATATAGTATTACATTTTAAACATAGTAAACATATATTCCTCTTCATGGTACAAAGTCTGGCATGTTAAATGACAATTTTAACAAAAAATACCATTTTGCCATTCCTGTGTGTATTACTTAACACAAACCGTTGCTCATACGATGTGTTCGGTTGGGTGGTGTGAGCAGTGTGTCCATCCAAAGTTGAAAAGAACCACTGATTCTGAATAAGTTCAGTTGTAATGAGGGTACAGGAACTGAGGAATTATCTTTACATACTTAGTCCTGGCCTAACAAACCAAAACAAAGCCCTAAATCCCTAATGTCTTCCTGTCAGAAAAGAGGATTCAGTCTGAAAAAGGTTAATGTTAATGTTAATAGTGAAAGTATGATGACATACCTTTGGGCCTGGTGGACCCTGAATTCCAGATACCCCATCTGATCCAGGCTGTTCTACAGTAATGACCTGACCAGGTTCTCCCTGCAACAGAAAAGAGAATGGTTTCATGCTTTTATTATCTAGATTACTGCCTTAGCACATACATTACTTTATCCTATAACTTTACAACTGATCCTACAATCCAGGCAATTGTGAATTAAAGGCCTTGCTCAAGGACTGCTTGGCAAAGATGATATTTGAAACCTCAGTATCTAGACGTACACTTGGAACCACAAGAAAGTAATTAGTAGTCTCATTTTACACATTAAATTTACTGTAAATTCACGTCATACTAGTGTTTCTTAATGTTCAGTTTAGACTCGGGTTAAGAATCTTTTTTACCCACCTTCTTTACTGAACTAGACTGATCTCAAAATATGGGGATTTAATTTAATTTGGGCTATTTCATTTAGATCATTTGAACATTTTTGAGCAGTATACATAACCACATATAGACTAGAATTTATTTGAAACGTCACTTCTACAGTTCATTACTTCATTCCAACATTCAGGTATGGCACAGTCTATCGTCCATCTGATCAACAACCATTCACTTTACGAATTACAATAGGGAAAAGGTTTGTCTGATATATCTAATTCACGTCTGAATGACAGAAACCTAACCCTAACCAAACCCTTGCGACACCTGCTGACAGAAAAAAGAATCACAGTCTTAAAAGGCAGGAAAAAACATGGTATCATTGTACTTTGCTTTCAATTTTTTAAAAGTATTATTATATTCTTATTATAAAAGACAACACAATACAAACATAAGAATGACTATATTGCTTAGTACTGTACTAAAACATTCTAATCATTGTTTAAAATAAAATGTATCTAAACTACTGTGTGACTATGGTGGCGTCTGGTCAATGTCCATTTCGGCCAACGCTCTGTTTCGCAGAACTTAATGCGGATGTTAAACGAGGCATATCTGTAATATCATGTGCTGTGGTAATAGTTTAATTTTGGTTTACTAGCATGGTGGTTAATCTTGACACGCATCATTGCAGTAACGTAGATAAATGGGCCACACTAAATGTTGCTGACGTCCCATAATTCAAAATGTAGCTCTGTGAATCTCTCGTACGATATTAATACTGGAAACAAAGAGTTGAGAGGTATACTTGCCTTTTGGCCTGGAAAGCCTGGATGACCCTGTGAGGGAGAAAAAAGCAAGCAGGATTTCAGATTAGAACATATCATCATGATCTTGTGTCCTCTTTGTTTGGAAAACAAGTGGAAGCAAATTAATCCTGGAGTAAAATCAAAGGGGGTGATGATGACGCAAAGCAGGAGATTGTGCAGGAATAGTGTTTGAAGTGGAACAGGTTACACTTACCTTCTGACCTTCTAAACCTGGTAGACCTATACTTCCAGGTGGTCCTCTTTCACCCTGAGAAAAAAAATCGACAAAGATCACCTTACATAATTACTGTGTTTATGTTTTCTTATTTTACCCTGCTTTTCCAGAGCTCTGGTGCCTATCCCCAAAGAACACAAGGCATTGAATGGGACGCTAGTCCAGACCTTAATGGTTTTGACCAATCCTAACCAGCTTTCCCAACCAACAATGCGCTTAGCGCTCTGAAATGTTTAAAATAAGCTAGAATAGCAGATAACTTGTGTACAGGACCTCTGATTAGGTTTTCTGGCACAAACCTTTGTTCCGTTACAGCCTGGAATTCCTTTTGGCCCTGGAGGACCGTCCTGTCCCGGAATACCCTGCCAATCAAAAACAAAACAGACACAAAATTCAGAACGGCTCCTGTCGACTGAGAAAGAACAATAACATAAAATGATTATAAACATATTACTGTTAAAGCTCTGGTTATTATTAAGCTCATCACTAGTACTCACTGGAACTCCTGGAGTCCCTGGTAATCCAGGTAGGCCAGGTGGTCCCTGTAAAAGATACACACACTCACATTTAGCTTGCATGATCAGAACACATAAATCATTTTAGCTTTACAACGTCATGTCCCAACGCTCTTACTCTTATGCCTTTAGGCCCAGATGGCCCGGACGGTCCATCATCACCCTGTGGGTATAGCAGAATTAGCAGATTACAGTTTTGCCTTCAGAAATGATTATTAAAACTAAATGAATAAATAATGTGATTAAGAGGTGATAGATCACCTTCTCTCCATGAGCACCAATCGGCCCTTCTGGTCCAGGGAATCCTGGCAAACCTGGCTGACCCTGCAGTCCTGGGAAACCCCTTTCACCCTGCAAACACAGACAATTTTACATTTATTTTAACATGCTTATTGCAAAAGCAACACAACCTTTTTAGCTGTGATTCATATAGTAGTGTGACTGAAATGGAAAGATTGTAAAAGGGCTACAAACGGGAAAGATGCAGGTAGGCCAAAGAACACCTCTACGCATCAGGATAAAAAGTCAAAGAAACTAAAACAAATTAATTCAATCATATAGGTCCCAATCCCAATAGGATATAATCATTAAGGTCTAGTAATAGTGCATTTGAAAATCTAAAGATAATGCATTTCAGACCAGTATTTTAAGTTCTCATCGTATGTAAACCCTTACTCTGATTTCAATCGGTTTTCTCAGTCTGCACATGCATGCACACAAAACCACATACATGTTACAGCTGTCGCAGAAGCGGATAGAAAAATCAAACTTTGCTTGCTTGGTCTCCTTATTTTAAAGTACTTTGCTTTTTGGGCTCGTTTCCAAAGCCCTGATTGCTTGTTTCTCTTGCTGGATCTGGCAACCCTGAATTAAATGCAGCACGTGTATGCACTTGATGAAATGAAGAATTAAATTATATAATTGTTACATTTAATTAATTTTGTCACACCCTTATTATGGGCTGGTTGCGAAGTAGAAATCGGATTATTGCCTGAGTCATGTAAACCCAGTGCTTTCCTTTGCAAATCTGATTACCCACGTGCATGTAAACTTGTTGATCTGATTACTGATTAAATCTGATAAGCTGCAGTTCTAATCTCACGCAGTTATAAATGACTTGCATGTGAATACAAGCAATGTGTTTTGTGAACGCCCACTCACCCTCTCTCCTTTAACACCACTGCAATCGCACTTTGATCCAGCTCCAGAACCGTGACATGCCTGAAAACGAAAGAGAGAGTTAAAGATGTCAGAGATGTGAATATAAACCTTATTTTGTTGGTACAGAGGTTATGTATGATGTCTGGAGTAGTGAGGAATAAAAAAACAACCAAAAAACAATTTGTGTTTCAAGAAGGTCTGTCAAATAAGCAAAATGAAAAAGTTTTGTTTGTTTTATTTGTCTCACTTGCCTTTGTGTAACTGTATATGTGTAATAATTTTAGAAAGCAATCTGGTATTATCCATATCGTACACAATCAGATTACTCTGTACATATAAACACTCTGTGTGACTGGATCCACTTTATTCTTTCCTAACAAAGAAATGTAGGTCATTAATGACAAGTGTTGTGTGGAGAATGTACTCGTGTACTTAAACAAACTACTGAAAAAATTATATATGAGAGAGAGATAGAGAGATGGAGACAGACAGAGAGAGAGAGAGAGAGAGAGAGAGAGAGAGATAGAGAGAAAGAGAGAGAGAGACAGCAAGAGTGTGAGAGAGAGACAGAGA
>JAUZST010015320.1:7500-10259 GCA_034779995.1 Parotocinclus haroldoi | reverse complement strand
TGTGTGTGTGTGTGTGTGTGTGTGTGTGTGTGTGTGTGTGTGTGTGTGTGTGTGTGTGTGTGTGTGTGTGAGCGCACCAAGGGACAGTGCAAAGCCAAACTCCTGTTTTAGCTTTGCTTTTAGGACAGGGTTATACTACAGGGACAAAAGACTGTAGTGCACAGGAAGAAGTCGAGCATGAGAGAGATACAGGCATGTTATATAAAAGAGAGATGGGAGGTGAATCTCCCACACACACACACACACACACACACACACACACACTCGCTCACACTCACACATGCATTCACGCTCTCGCGCCAGTGTTAAATTAAGAGGGGAAAGTCGGCTCAAAATTCCCAGCTTTGCATCGAACGTTGAGCGTCATTTTGAGTAGGTGTCTCACCTTCATAGACTCTGATCACACTCTCACAAGCTTAGCTTCATGCTCTGATTGTCACACACACACACACACACACACACACACACACCCAAGCAGTGCTGCGTTCTATTTTTGTGGCTCCAAGGCCGCCTTGTCTGTGCGCTGTTTTGCGTTATCAATCAGCACCCCTTTCCCTCGTCCTCTATCCACCCATCCGTCCGTCCGTCTGTCTGTCTATCCATCGGTCACGTGTCAGCCCCTCCCTCATGTCACGGTGTTGCATGGCTGTGCCATTTTTCCTCCCTCGTCTTCGTTTTGGTGGTTTGCAACAAACTGGTCTTACACAGCGAGAGAGAGAGAGAGAGAGAGAGAGAGAGAGAGGGAGCAATCCCTCAGAGGAGAAATGTCACACACTCACACACAGTCACATGGCAATGCAGTGTGAAATGAAGCATCTGGAAATCACTGACTGACTCCCCTCCCTCTGTCTGTCTGTCACTCGCTGTTTCCTCCCTCCCTCCCTCTCTCTCTCTTTAGAAGCGCCCATCGCTCCTTCCAACGCAGGCGTGGTTGCCGGCGCGGTCATCGGCAGCCTTCTGGCCATCTTATTGGTGGCTGCCCTTGTTTCCGTCCTGGTCATACGCAACCGCCGGCAACAGCAGGGTTACAGGGGGAACAGCAAGGCCAACTCCACCCCCTACGACTCGGTGGCCCGCCTGTTCGGCTCATCGGCCAGCAAGAACGGCACGGGCAACCACGGCAACAATAACGCACCCATCTACAAAGGGGAGGCGGGCCTGTCCGAGAAGGAGCTGCACCCGGCCGGGGGCGTGGCCCTGGTGGAGAGCACGCCCACGGCGCAGGACATCCTGCTGGGCAGCGAGCTGGACGAGGCCGAGCGCAGGAAGTTCGATGGGCTGGAGGAAGAGGACGAACGCTACGACCAGTTCAGGGGCAGCGGGCCCATCCTGCAGCTGCGCCCGCACGACGAGGACCCCAACTCGGCCTACCTGGACGACGACATGGAGTCGCAGAGGGACGGTTCCATCATCTCCCGGACCGCCGTCTACGTCTGAGAGCTGGGGAAGAGAGGAGGAGAAGGGGGGAGGGGATGGGGCGGGGGGGTGTTTAGTGTGTGGCGAGGGAGTGGCTAATAACAGATTGTTTAACTCGTGCTTTTATTTCTTAAACAAATAGTCATTCTAATTAAAACCTAAACACGGGACGCGGTGGATGGAAGGATGGGTGGACCGATGGATTTTCGGTGGGGTTAACCACTGGACTGGAGGGATCCGGACTCTTCTTCTTTACATTAACGTCGTCATGGAGACTTTCCGATTTCGGACTTTAAATGCGCAGCGTCGTATGTGACACACTGACACACTGAGAAACCCCGCCCACGTTTGAGTCCGCACTGTGCTTCTGTGGTCTTTTATCATTCTTATGATTAGTCTTATAAACAGTGACCGTTTCCGCGGTTACATCAAAGCAACTTCCCCTCCCCTCTCTTCTCCTTCCCATCGTTTCCTCGGCCGAGGTCTAGACCGCCTTGGACGAGCAGACCGTCCGGCCGCGTTTGAAGCGCGTTAGTAAACAGGGCTGCGTAACCGATTGGAATCAGATCAAAGACTCCGGCTTTAGCCCCTCCAATTAAAGCACACTCGACAGCAGATGGCTGCTGCAGCAGAGAACTCGATCGATTTTTAACGAACCTACCCATGTCAGATCTCATTTTACTGAGCGTCAAGACTCTGGCTGGGAGAAATCCCTCGGGATCCAGCCCACCCAGCAGCGTCACGACCGACCAGGGGCTTAACGTTAATCCTAAGAGATGCTAAAGACGCTAATAAACCCAATTCATACAGACCTTAGACCTGTTCTGACTGATCACTAGCACACTAACGAGGACAGGCTCTCGGGAACCGTGGGTTTCACGTACCGGGCCTGCCGTTTAAAACCGCACATAACAAGGGTACACAAACTTAATAGAAAGGGAGTGCATTTGAATTGAAATTAACCTAATAATCCGATAGGTAATGGAAAAGCTCCAGGTTTACATGATGGGAAATAATCCTAATGTGTAATTTATAACCAGCCAATAAGACTTACACTTCAGACCTTAATATACTGACTAATCAAATTCGTAGCCTTCTCATATTCTCCCACACACTGCGTTTAAATCTCCACAGTGTGTTTGAATGCCGTTAAGCGGCTGCTGCGTTTCATTATAACATTGATTGAACAAACCAACCAGGTCTGTGGAAGATCTGAAACGCCGCCCAGTCTCTCGTTTTACATCACGTGCATGCGCAGACTGAGAAAAGGGTACGAGTGCTCTGAGAAATCCGATTACTGGGATAAATCTCTCTTTACCGGGTAGGATTCTGTATCCCGGACC
>JAUZST010015320.1:0-5000 GCA_034779995.1 Parotocinclus haroldoi | reverse complement strand
TAAAGAGAGTTTTCTGTCTTTATTTTTTTTTTTCTTCATGTATTTTTTCGTCATGGTGGAGAAAGGGAGGTCCAGTCCAGTCCAGTTCAGTCCTGACCTGTTCTGTTCGGCCTCCTGTCCCTCGGACACGAGCAATTAAACGAACGTCAAGGCTGTATTTCCAGTCGAGTATCTAGATCGATTATTGTTTTTACACTAAAGAGGGGATTTTTGTAAACGGTCCTTTTGTAGATTTCCCCGAATCCAATCCCAGTCTGTTCTTAATTTGGAAACAAAAGATGTCGGCGCACCACGGGGTGTACCGTATCCTAATTTAGATAGTGTTCGAGTGTCAGTTGGATTGAAAGCTGTCAGATCAGTCATGTGATCCCAGCGGGATCTTCAGTCCGACGGGTAAAATCTGGACTTAAGACTCAGCGTCCCTTAATTTATCGAGTCCTTTTTCAGAACTGTTCCTTTAAATCTGCACTTGGATGGTAGAACCTCTGGCTGACGGATCAAACGCTGTGCTAACGATTATTTTACTGCTTGCAAAATCATTTTTCCGAGACGCCGAGGGCGACCGTAGGAGCGTGGATCTGTTAGTTTTGGCGTTGCCGTGTTGGCTTGAACTCTTCGCTCGGACAGAACATTTGGCAGCGGGCCCTGCTCTGAAAAAGCGGCTTTGTTTGAATTAGGAACGCGAGCCGCTTGGAGTTGGAGAAAGCGCCGTGTCTCCGTTCATCCGGAGCCTTTCTGACCAACATGTTTACCAGGCGACCCTGATACGCCGGCTAATACGACGCCGACCTTCCCTTCCCTTCCAGAAGTCGCTCTGCCCTACATTCTGTCCCTTTCCTTCCCTCTCGCTCCCGTCTTCGAGTTGACGGGGTCGCGATCGTGGCGCTCTTGGCACGCTTGTACGCTCTGCTGTCGTTTGGAGTTGGAGGGCTTTTTTTTTCTTGGCCATTTAGCCATCTGCCTGGTCTAATTGCTTTGGATTGCAACCTGGCGCGTAGACCAGATGCTGCTTTTCTTTCGGTCTCTCGCTCGCTCGCTCTCGCTCTCTACTGAATGCTTTATTAATATATTTATTAGCCAATGAATTTTTGAAGGGCGGCGAAGGCGCCCGGCGAATGAAACTCTGCAGTGAGACCATGAGCAGCATGAGCCAAGGGCAGCGGGGTGATTTGTGAACGACTGAACCGCCAACGCTGTACGTCCTCTGGTCGTACGTCTTCCAGATCGCACACGGGTATAGAAACGCACAACAAACACAAAGAAGTAGGTCATCGAGAGCTTTGCTGCTGTAGCTTCCGTTTCCAGAACCATCTCGGATCCCAAATGGGGATTTCAGCTGATATTCTCTGCCGCCCGAGCAAACCCGAAATCGATGGATGGAAGTGGCCCAGGTCCGATATTCACGATGGGCTGGTCGTGTTTGAACTGACCCGGAGCCAGGAGAGGTGTGGCTGTACCCGTCACCGCTTTCCAGATCTGAAAACGTTCAAATGTGAAGAGCGGTGTTTTTCAAGATTTGGGGAAGCTGGGGTCGGCCATAACCAATAGGCAATGGTTTAATCTCTGTATAGCTGCTGTCGCTCTGGTCCATGCTCCTGGAGTTTCCGTGACGAGTGTCGAATCCCAAAAGGGCCTTGCAACGTGACGCTTGGGGTTTTCCCGTTCCTTGCCGCCCAAGCGAACCCAACGTGGAGTGAGGAGACCACGAACTCAGCAGGTCCGGTGTTTATGATGGGTTGGTCGTGTTTGATCTGCCCCTCGCGCTCAAAGGAACGCCGGGCCGCATGATGCCCCCTCCCTCAGAAACCCTGCTGCCTGCTTCTGCTAAGAGAACTGTCCGGATGAAACCGGATCCCTGAGCAGTGGGGCCCCGTGCCGGGGCGGCTTTACAGATGCAAAAACCTGAGAATGCAAAGAGTGGCCGTTTCTACGATTTGGGGAAGTGGGACAACCAGGTGGATGCAGGGACTGGATGGTACTGGCAACTGGCGTCGAACGTTGGGTACAGACACACAACGCTGGCTAAACCGTTTGGCGTCACCTGCTCTTCAGGATGTTTTTGATCGACCGTGAGTTTTGAAAAGGTCACAAGCTGTCATGGGGATAAGCAGAGGGCTTGATTTTTTTTTTTTCCAATCCTGGACCAGTTGCACCAGTAGCTCCAGCAGCAGATAGCAGCCTGCTCCGAGCGAGTTAATGAAGTGCGAGGTTCGTCCTTATTTGCAGCCTGAACAGTTCTTGTTAGCGCTCGCATATAAACACCCTCGTTTCCCCATCTCTCAGCCGTACTATTTATAGGACATGTTGAGAAACGGGAGTCGTGTTTCTTGCCGCCACGTGAATTTGTGGCTCGGTCTTAAAATAGGCGACCGTTCGCAGATCACGCACCAGACGAGGCCGTGCCAGAAAGATTCTCAGACCCGCCTGGTTCCTCCCAGCGTGCTCCAGAAAGAGAATCACGCTGAGCCGAGCTGATAAACGCGGGTGTGCCGATGCGCTTCGGCCCTCCAGCCTCGTCATGTGCTCCCTCATGCGCGCCGCTCAAAGTGGGCTGGCTGCACGCGCTCAGCAGGGGATCGGTTTAACCCAGCCTGGGCTGTGAGGGTCGTCTGGTCTTCCTCGTCGCCACGGGAGACGGCCAGGTTAAGGGACCATCCGATCGTTCCCTCTGGGCTATTTGTTGAGCGACGCCGTCGTTGGTGATCGATCGCCCGCCTCCCATGAACTCTTAGCACGCTGACATTTAAAGAATTAGTCGCCCGATTAAGGCACGTGACGTCCATGTTAACCTGCGGGTTACCATAGCGACGACGATAATACACCTCGCCCTCCTCGCCGCTTTTCGTTCCTGTTGACGGCACGTCAGTGCGCCCGCCTTTATTAAGTTAGCCGCGAAAAATTGATCGCTCCCGGGCGGCCAGCCTGCCAACGAGGGGACCGGAGTTTGAGTCCCCGGCGGACTGCAACGGATTAGGATGAATGGTCGTCCCCCTGCAGGGCCCCCTGCGTAACGTGTCCCGGGTTCACCACGAATGAATGCAGTACGCTTGGCTAACACGCCTCAGAGGCCTGAGCTTAAATCCTGAAAGTGCCTGGTGGCAGCTGGGTCCGTGCTGGCACCGTTTCTGCCAACAGCAACGTCTGCCAACTCCAGGGTAAAGCTTCCACCTGCGTCCTGTTCTTCAGGGACAGGCACAAAAGCCCCTGCGACTCCGTCCAGGACAGGTGCGGGGTAAATCTACAGAGTGTTCAGATGGCACCATGACACTTCCCTAACCTGCCACTGCACAGACCTGGGGTTGAACCTTGGCCGCTCCTTCCTGCCAGGGCAGACGCCATGCTTAGATGGGCATAGAACGGCGAGTGAGGGCGTAGTGTCCGATGTCAGTGCCTCAAAATGTTCCTCACGGTCGTGTCCAGTCCAAACCTGCCGTCGCAACCTAGGGGGACGCCGTCCAAATAACCGAAGCGTGTCGTATTCAATGCCCCAAATTCAGTTCCACCCCTCGTTTGCACCCCGATGCATGTGGGTGAGCGAGCTTAAAATGTGATTTCCTCCCTCCGATTAAGAGTCGGCAGCAAAACTGTGGGAGATTATCCAGAGCTCGTGGGCGATTGGCCGGCGGCCGCACTGGCTCGTAGAGCAGCGGAGAGACAAAAAAGACGGGGAGCAGGCAGGACCGGGACGTGTGTGTACCAACACCCCCCACCCGTTCCCCACCCTTCTCGCTGGCTCGGTTGTTTGCAGCTGCATCAGAACACTCCCCAGAACTGGCACGGGCGCGCACCGACCCCTCCCTCGGCGTGTGAGCGCACCTGCGAAAACAGAGCATGAGATGAAAGAGAGGAGATGACCGAGTCCTCTCAGGGTAAAAACACACACCCTGGCTCCGTCACCGACTCCTGCTGACGCGCAAACGGCGCCCGTTGTGCTCGCCGGGTCAGACGAGCACAACCAGCTGAAACCGCACGAGGGTTTCTCATTAAAGGACCTCAGTAATGACGTCGCGATCTTCTGCCAGTCGTCCTCGTTTTAACGAGTGTCGCCACGTGACCTCACTTCTCCAGTGCTGTAATCGGGACTCGTCCTGACCCCATTCCGTTTCACCAAGCACTTTGTGATGGTGGAGAGATGCGAGTTGACTCTCTGGATGGTCTGCAGTGTCCCGAGTGGGTGGAGGGATGAGCATGTCCCCCGAACGAGGCGGCACCCCATCGCAGGACAATCATGGGACTTGTACCTTAGAAGCCCTTCTGTCAGTTTGGACATCATGCGCTAGTCTTCGTTACCTTCGCACGTCACTGAGCCTCGGGGACCCCACGGCCTGTCACCGTTTAGTAGCGTGACACCCTCAGACTCACCAGCGCCCACCACGAGTGACCACCCTCTCGTCTTTCACATCTCCTGCTGACCATCTGATATGTCCTAGGCCTATCTAGACGTGTGCGATTTGCACCTTTGCTCCTGGCCAGGGTTGCTTAGGATCCACATCTGGGCATGTACCCTAAATAGGGGTGGCCACTCGTGCCTGCGTGATGCCCAACCTGGCTGCCAGCCAGCAGCTGAGCCCAGATCACTGTACAGTTCCTTCACATGGTGGCACGTCGCATGAACGGCTCAGAGAAACGAATCCGTTGCCCACCTGGAGGGCTTTTGCTGCGTCTCATGGCCAATTTTGCCTTCTTACTTAAGGACAAGAAGGTTCACCAGATCCCGGGCGTGGTCACCCCCGGTAAGAATGGAATTGGGGATTAGGGGCCGAATTCATGAAAGGTTTCTTAAGAAAAGATTTGAGAAGGTTCTGCAACTATTTGGAAATCTTCTCTTTTTTTTTTTTTTGGTATGCAGGCTACATAGAAGTTCTCCGCTTTTACAGCAGTTTAATCCGCTCAGAGCGTTCAACAAAATATATAGCAAACATGAAGTCAAGTCAAGTAGTCTTTATTGTCATTTCAACCATATACAGTACAGTAAACAGTGAAACAAAACAACGTTCCTC
>JAUZST010015319.1:0-34745 GCA_034779995.1 Parotocinclus haroldoi | reverse complement strand
TACAATTTGGGCAAAATTGACACCGACAAAATTGTGAATTTTGCCTTTGAGACGGACAAAATATTGACATTATTTTGAAATGTGTTTTGTCCTTCAGGGTACATTATGGAAACGCAGTGAGCGCTCCCTGAACAAGGAGTGGAAGAAAAAGTTTGTGACCCTCACCAACAATGGGATGCTTATGTATCATTCAAACGTCAACGTGAGCATCTATTTCTTCTTCTGATTCACATTTATAACGATCGCTTGCACTGGTGACTTGCCGTTTGTTTGTTTTTTTAATAACTTGGTCAACTGCTTAATATTTTCACGTATATGTATCAATTTAGAAGAGACCTTTACAAGAAAAGATGCTTAGGACTTTTAACCAAGCAATAGCTGACAGTTAAATGAACTGGCCACAAGCCTGAAAATCAAGCGTTCATTATCTTGGTCACGATCTTGTAGACTTACTCAATTGCACCACCAACAGGAAAAAAAGGCTAACTGCAGTAAGAATGATGATATCGCCACCAAAATGTTCCAGATAGGAGGCACTTGTTTAAAACGTCTGCATTAG
This sequence comes from Parotocinclus haroldoi, assembly GCA_034779995.1. NCBI lineage: Eukaryota > Metazoa > Chordata > Actinopteri > Siluriformes > Loricariidae > Parotocinclus > Parotocinclus haroldoi. The sequence continues at coordinate 34,186 of JAUZST010015319.1, read as the reverse complement.
CATATTCATATCTGAATCAGAATGTGCGACAGGCATGTGATCCTGGTTGCAGGAGTACAACCAGAAAACCCACGGTAAGGAGATGGATCTACGACGCGTGACCGTTAAAGTACCAGGAAAGCACATGCACAGAGCAGCGCCCCCAGTTACCTCTGCCCCTGGGGTCAATGGCCTTACGAAAGACAAGCCAGCATCTGAAGGGGGAAGCTCGTGTAAGCGATAAGGGACATTGTTATTCTTCGGACATTATCTCGCAGCTCTTGACCTGGAGTGTGACTGGTCTGTTGCTTTTTCCAGCATGTCTTCTGACTGTGGATGAGGTGGGGGGCACTGGAACACCAGCTCAAGAGGAACAAAAAATTAAACGCTGTCCTTCCTCTGTGTCCAATAAGGCAATAAGTATGGGTACGTCAACCGTTTTTGTCGTGTTTGGTCACAGATGGGATGATAAAGCAGAAGATTGTTTCTTAACCTCTTGGCCCGTGGAGGTACACCCATACAGGAGGTTCAGGAGTTCTGGCCTATTGTTACTGCAGTGTTGTCCACAAAGTCGGGCTCGGGCCAAACAAAACCAGTGTTTGTTTTCTTTATGTCTAACCTCCCACTTAAACAGACTCGAGCATAGAGGGAGCCATAAGCCCTCCCGTGGGCAGAGACCTCACTCCGTCGTCCCCGATGACCGACAGAAAGAAGACCAAGAGAAAAAAAAGCATGAATGTCAAAGGAGACATGGCAGCCAACCAGGCTGAAGGTAAGCAGAACAGAGGACGTATGGAAAAAAAAAAAAAAAGCTTAACGAGTGATAAAATGTGCAAGCAACAGTTCATTCATTGTTCAAATGGATCATTGTTGTCGTGCGCCTCTTCTCTTTGTTCTTAATGTAGATTTGACAGAGTTGAACTGCTTGCCACGATGTTCTCTTACATCTTTATTTGCTTCTCTCCTTTTCACTTCCTTTCTCTTTCTCCCTCCCTTTGTCCTCTGCTGGCCTGGGCTAATTTCTTGCACTGCAAGCCAAGCGCAAAATGTGGAAATTGAAAAGCTTTGGTAGCTTGCGAAACATTAACAGGACAGGTAATAAAAAGCAGCGTGAATGAGATGTATGGTTAAGCTCGGTGTGCCTGGCTTTCACGTTTCGCACTGTGTGTTGACGTTCATCCTTCAGTCTTAACGGCACATCATTAGATCACAGCAAATGGATTGCCAAAACCATTGACATCATTCTTTCTGTCCCGCTTTACCTTCCTTTTTTTTTTCGCCAGCGTCACTGTAATGAGAAATTTGATATTTGACACCTGCGAGTGTCTTTCATTGATGATTTTCCTTCTGACAAATAAACGTGGGCTGCTTTTTTTTTTTAAACAGAGGAGGAGAATGCAGACTTCATCATCATATCAAGCACAGGACAGAGCTGGCACTTTGAAGCCCAAAATCAAGAGGACAGAGACGTTTGGGTGCAAGCGATCGAGAACCAAATCTTTGCCTCTCTGCAACTGTGCGAAAGTAGAAATAAGGTTGGTTTTAAAAATTGGTTGTGGACTAACTTTCCTCGGATTAATATCCTAACCGTGAGATACTGTAAATGTGCGCCACTTAGACTCGAAGATGCAGCCAGAGTGAAGCCGTGGCGATCCAGGCAATCCGCAATGCCAAAGGGAACGATGTGTGTGTGGATTGTGATGCGCCATGTGAGTTTTTTCTTTAATCTATCACCAAACACGACTTTCATACCATGTGTGTAGTGTACACGGGAAATGATCCCGATTTTCGTCTCCCGTCAGGTCCTGACTGGGCGAGTCTTAACTTGGGAGCACTGATCTGCATTGAGTGCTCAGGAATTCACCGGAACCTTGGAACACACCTGTCCCGGGTCCGATCCTTGGACCTCGACAACTGGCCCAGTGAGCTTACCAAAGTACTAATGGCGATAGGCAACCACATGGCTAACAGCATTTGGGAACGTTGTACTCAAGGGCGCCAAAAGCCAACTCGTGAGGCAACCAGGTAAGAGAGACCTCTCGGGAACGCTTCCCAGGCTCATGTCATCACTTTTACTGGTGAACACTGGTGCTTATTGAAAGCAGCCCATCCCAGTTCGTTCAAGAGCTGCAATTCCCAAACTAACAAACTTTGTCTTTGCATTTGACTTCAGAGAACAGAGGGAGTCTTGGATCCGGGCTAAATATGAGCAGAAGCTATTTGTTGCAGCTTTGTCTAATCAGGACGACAAGCCAGTTGAGGTGACCTCAGCTCAGCTGCTCGGCGCCGTCACCAACAAAGACCTTCCCAGACTCCTGCTGCTCCTGGCCCACAGCACTAAGGAGCAACTCAATTCTCCTTTGCAGCCTCAGAGCCCCTTACATGCAGCCTGCCATCTTGGGGATGTGGTCATGACTCAGCTCCTAGTCTGGGTATGTGCCGAGAGACAATAATAGGACATAAACATAGCAGTGAGGCAATGACAGTGACTGCTGCTAATCTGTTCCGCCGACAGACACAGCCATTCGTGTCTGTATGTGATACCTGAACCTGGGTCTTTGTAATGCTAGGCTAGGCTATTACAGCACCGTGCCACCCAAGCATGATTCTGTTATGCAAATATTTAAAAAATCTGCATCGTGAATATTAATCCGAAGCCATTATTACTTCCTTGCAAAACCGACCTTTCTGATTACCTTACCTTCTTAAAGTTATGACCAAATAATTCAAAAGCAAATATTTTCCGTCCATGACTGACCGTTCTAAACTATTTTTTCCCGCAGTATGGCAGTGACGTGAATGCAAAGGATCCCCAAGGCCAATCGGCCCTAACACTGGCACAACAAGCTGGGAGCCAAGAATGTGTGGAGATCCTTCGCCAACATGGCTGTCCCAGTGAGACCTCGCCCAGCACGCCCACTCCAGTTCTTTCTCGCAAAAGTAGCATCACGAGTCTCAGCCGGGCCAACTCCAGGAGAAGGGTCTCATAACTTTGAAAGGACTTAACGGACAGCGAAACATACTTCCTTTCTGAGGAACACGGACCAGTGTCATTCCATTTCGGTACAAACTGTATATGTCTCTGTGGATGTTTTGCTTTGTCCTCGTTCATAGATGTTCATTTGGGATTGTCAGACAAGGCAAAAATAGATCTGTCAGTGTATGACATCGAATTAGCAGAATTCAGCTTAAATCAACACAGATACTGTTTCAATGACTTAAAGCAATATTAGACATGATAATATATATATATATATATGTATTACAAAGTGACATGTAGCCTAGCGCGTTCCTCCAAGCAATCTGAGGAAATGTATTCGCCATTACTGTACTACTCGTAAAACTCTTCAGAACAATGAGGGCAGATTATTATGTTTATAGGGAAAAAAAAGAAATAGCATTTGTCATTGTGCGCCATTTCTATTTACTAGAAGTAATAAACTTCGAGCTTTAAACTTTTCGTTAACAACTTGCCGTTTCTGAATCGAAAGACAAAGGATGTGCAAAACGTGCTCTCTGGATGAGAACCCAGGAAATCTGTCAAGATCAAAGTAGGTAAGCAGGCAGCAGACACAACAATAACACAGAACGAGGCAGAGGCTATTTTTAAAAAAGGAATAAAGCCAATGTTGTATTGTTTGGTTTTTTTTCCATGTCAAAACCAGACATTTTCATTTTTTGTGTTAACGGGGTTAACAAAATTACACCCATTCTGGCACAGGCACAAAAGGTGTCAAGCAACAATTCTCTTTATGATGACTGCCTCTGGAGGTTGCACTGGGTGCACAACTCCCCCTAGTTACGGGTCGGCAATAACACCCCAACTGGCCACCTATCCATCAGACAAGGCAAGTCTTGGAGATGAAAATGAAAATTGCCATTTTGTATTATCAAGGCCAAAACGAAGCACCTCATGGTGTGTTTGCCAACATTTGTGGTTCCCAAAGGCACATGGCATGGCATGGCTTAAAACATTTAGAGGCCGTTACGTAATATGCCACAATATGGTCCAATATTCAAATATAAGACGGCTAGTAATCAAGCCGACATAGACATGGTTTATCCAATGTCAGCAATGATCCAATGAAGAGGAACCCGTGGTAAGAACATGCCAAACTCGAAGAGTACAACACTAGTCTGTACTCTAGTGGAACGCTATCGTTGAAGCCTGCGGCATCAACAAGCTGGCCATATTAGAAAACAGTATTGCCATACCTGGTTGGAAAGGCAGGAAATTGCCAGGACTCGAACCCAGGTCAGGGCGGTGGTGTTATCGTGTATTATATAGTCACTGTGCCATCAGAGATCCCATTACTGGTGGTGAATAAACGAAAGAAAGAATGCAGACTGGATGGGACGCCAATCTACAGCACGGCTGGGTAGAGGTCACCGTTGGAGCTCCACAGGATGAGCCGCTTATGCCTCCCTCAGACACAGCCAGTTATGACTGTGTGACATTCCACATGCAAGTTGGAAGGCACCGTTTGCTAGCTAAGACCCAGGCACCCTATCACACAAAATGCAACCGTCTAATACGCACAGCACATGATACAGTCTTAACGTTTTTACAACACAACTCCACAGACCTCACACCTTCCCCTTGTTCCTGGCCGTGTGGAGTTTGGTGTCAGGTGTCCTCCAACCGGCCAAAACGGTGGCAGTAGGTAAACTTTATTCGGCATTGCCCTATAGATCGGTGCCTTGTATTGGACTGGCGTGCATTCAACTTTTCCAAGTCTCCCAGAAGACTGTAGTTTTTGGCTTTTGCTCGTGGTCTGGATGCAATATGTCAAATTCGGCAGTGCTTCTTAGATACTGATACATCGTGAACTGTAAAAAAATAAATAAATAAATTAAAAAATTAAAAAAAATAACATACAAAATGACATTAATGCCATATAGCTGGACTGTAAGGTTCTTTCTTTCTTCATAATGAATGTAAACCAGGCACTCGGAGCTGGCTGCTGGTTCCTGTCTGATACCCAGCACGAGCTTTGCCACTGTATTATAGCAAACTGGCCACCATGGTGCTAGGAATGAGGGGTGAAAGTTGATCCAAACTGGAGAGGAATAGCTCACTGTCCGTGGAAAACACCTGCCGCCTCCCTGTGGGTAAATAAAATTGCGTATTTTGTGGCTGTTTTCGCTAGGCTCGAGCGATAAGCTACATTAGATAGCCAGCGCTACTTAGCACGGGTCTGCCACAATTGAATTGAAATGGCTGCTTATCTGTTGGGCTAACGTCGGCTATTATGACATAAGAACTAGACAGGTTAATTGCCCAACACGGCCCGGGTTGGTATGAAAAATAGACTGACATAATGACTTCTAGGGGTGTATTAATGTCTGGCAATGCTACGCATAAGACCTTCTTTGTTTGTAGCTCGGTGAGGTGATGTAGCTTCGTAGCTAGCTAGTGCCAAGCTATATTATTTACGATTTGTCAACTTTGCCAAATAATTCATTTAAGTATACCGTGTTTATACCTTTTCAATGTACCGTTTTTACGCGCCTTGGTGGACTAACCTACCTTTTTCATGGTCGATTTTGTATACAAACGCCTCTTAAGATGTCTGAGGTAAAACGGCTAAGCCAAATACAGGGACTTTTCAAACGAACGGACGTTTTGGGTTCTCGTGACAGATGTTTTTGTTACGTGCGTTTGATGTGTTTGAGGCGATTTGTTCAGTACCCCAGGTGCCTATGGCATCGCCAGCCTGAACAACTGTGGAACCGTAAATGAACATCTCATCCGAAATCACGCCAGTTCTTGTGGACCTGGTCCTCATTTGGAACTCCTTTGTGGGCCAAGAGTCCACGATCGCTTTCCAGTCGCTGCTTTTATGGATCAGTTCTTTAGCAACAAACCCAGACAACTTTCTTTACAGACCGCGTTAAGTCATTCTGACACAGGAGGACCACCGAGTCTACTGAAAACATTCAACCTGCTGAACACGAACTGTTTTAAAAAAAAATAAAGTGTTCCGCTCAGACATTACAAGGGTTGTGATCTGATCAGTTTAACCCCCAGTGCATTAATAGAACGGGTAATTAGCCAAACATTTACAATATGAGCTGCACTGGTGGTGCGGCGGTCTAATACCATAACCTGCTACTACAGGGGCATGGTCCTGGACTTGTCTTCTAGCCAGGTTGTATGTTATGTCTGTATCTGAGCAAGGGTAGGCAGGTTGGGGGTTCATCCCCCTGTTCTGGAACAGTGACCCTTAGCCGGCCCCTTGAGGGGACCCTTGCGCTTGCACTCTGTGTTTTTCAGTGATAGCAGCAGAGCCACCGATCAGGAACATAATTTGTTTTCATTAATCATAAACCTGGGTTCATTGTAGTCACCAGAGCTGTTCTACACTTTGTTTCAGTTAATCTGAGCGCTGGCAGGCATGAGGATCCGGCTGCAGAGCTCGGGCCATGCCGCCTTGCTCCTCTCCGAGCTCAACCGTTGCCGCCTGTCACGCCTCCTCTGCGATGTGGTCCTTCAGGTCGGGGGCCGATCCTTCCCTGCCCATCGTGCGGTGCTGGCCTGTGCTAGCTCTCACTTTAGTGGCCTGTTATCCAGGGGTTCGTTTGGCCAGTCTGGAACTCCTACCACCTTCTCTCTGGACTTCATCTCAGCCGCCAACTTTGAGAAAGTATTAACCTTCATTTACACGGGTGAGATCTTGGCTGATCTGATAGACGTTGGCGTTTTGTACGAGTTGGCTGAACGACTGGGTGTCAGGGAGTTGGTGCGGGCTTGCCATGCCACCTTCCCTGACATGAAGAGCTCAGATGGGGATGCAGATACAGATATGGCCCCCGGCACTGCCATGGCTGCTTCTGTGTGTTCTTCGTCTGCGGCGTCCTGCTCTTCTTTGTCGTCTCCCGCTGCTCCAACTCCGGTACCGCCATCCCCACTCCCTCAGAACAGAGGGAACAGACTGAACCGCGCTCACGTGGCGCCGCTCTTGCTCTCCCATTCGCCCAAAGCGGAGGACGATTTTCAGGTACATCTAGGGTATAGCCAGATTTCAAACAATAAACAGACCCCATTGGCTAACCTCACGCAAACTCCCGAGATCCTCCCTGGACTGAATATCCAGCTTAAAACCGAACAAGTGGAGGAGAAAGTGGACGGAAACCACAGCTCAGAGGAACAAGCCATCATTAGTGGTAACAGACCCGCACTTCCAGAAGCGTGTTCCATCCCTGACTCGTCAGTTCAGGCTGGAGGTGAAACCTGTGCTCCATCTTCGTCCTCTGGGGATCCTCTGGAGAGCCTTCAACTTAAACTGGTTGAGGGTGGAGTGGGGATGGTTAAGGACGCTGTTCTGCTCGGGGAGGAGGGTGACGCGGAGAAAAGGAGCCTCCAGGAAGGTTCAGCAGACGAAGGAGAGCATTGGCGAGCTCTAGCTGGCGACATCATCGAACTGAGCGATGACGAAGAGCATTACATAGAGGAAGAGGAAGACGACGAGGACCTGATGTGCATAGAGAACGGAGGAAACGCTAGCTCAACAAATCGGCTCAGGCCACCACCTTCCTCACAGTCCTGTAAAGCTTGTGGGGTTTTGCTACACCCGGATAACGGCGTCCTACGCGCCCACGCCGAGACTCACCTAACTGAGACGGGCGGCTGCCGAGTGTGTGGCACTTCTTTTCCTGATCGAGCCGCCAGCGTGGCCCATGCCCTTACACACGTGGGCATCCTCTTGTTCTCCTGCGAGATATGCGAGTCGCAGTTCTGCAGTGAGGCTGAACTCATCCGCCATAGGCGTCTCTCAGCGGCCCGGTGCGTCCCACAGACAGCCGATCAGTTTCCCAGCACGTCCGAGGTGCCTGGAGAGGAACTGCAGTGTGCCGTATGTGCCAAAAATATCCCGAAGGATTTTAAGGTCAGTTCCTTTTCAGTGTAGCCCAAGGCGGTAGCGGTTGTTTGTACATGTGACTACGAAGAGATTTTAATGAGTCATTTACACACAATACGGGGATTCATGCAGGTTATACTTATGAAAAATGTTATTTACTAAAGATCCATAAAACCTTTTGCTGTAATAGTGGCTTTGTTTACCATACTGTGTCTTAAGGCACCAATAGATTTCTTTTTGTAGCAATGGCATAATTACTAGGGCTGGCTCCATACCATTTTTTTTAAATGCCCGATACCGATATTGATACTGCAAACTTGAATACCTGGCGATACCGATATCGGAGCGATACGCTGCTACCACCTCTTGAAACCCTGGCGTTGCTTTCGGCTATTTTACTTTGATCATCCTTGAGCTTAAAATAACTCCACACAGCTAACATGATGAGCACGCTGCTAGCTAACAGTTTTAACTCGACTTCCAGCTATTGCTCACGTGACACGTCTCCGTTTACGGCGCGTCGTCCAAATCGTAGTAAAGCATAAACGGGATAGGAAAGATATCGGATGAAACTGTATTTCCCCCCCCATCTCATCTCCGGTCCAATGATTTTGCCACATATCGGGCCGATACCGATGCAGAATATCGGATCGGTACAGCCCTAATAATGACTTATAATTTAATATCGGTCTCTTTTTATCAGAATACAGATCTTTGTTTGTTATTACAGTGGCATGTATTTTGCAGTAGCGGCTCCAGCTGCATTGGGATCCCAAGTTGAGCCTTTTACAGTTCAAGGATGAATCAGGACTGGTCTTATTGGAAGGGTAGCAGCCGCTGTTTTCGAGAGGTCGTACTAAATACTGACCTTCGCCTGCAGAGGTCATTTTGTTCTGAAAATGTTTTTTAAAACCACAAATTCCGCATGCCCATCTCCTGTTCGTGTATTAATACAGAGCCTGGGATTGAATTCTACTATTATATTATTATACAATTGCTGAAGCAGCAAATAAAGTGGTGGCCTCAGACTTTTGTACAGTACAAATGGTCCCCGATTTAGGATGGGGAGACGTTTCGGACAAATCCGTGAATTGAATTGATCGTAAATTTCCATGACTCTCGTTCCAGGCCGTCAGGGACCACGTACAGACTCACGCCTGCTTACGGACGTTACGTTGTGGCGTCTGCCAGTCGGCCCAGCCCTCTCAATGTGCTCTTCTGTGGCACACGCTAACGCACCTCCTGCTCATCCACTCCTGCCCGCAGTGTGCCTGTCCCTTCCTGGAGCGCCCTCTGCTGGACACTCACTTAGCCATGCATACTGAACAAGCCGGTGCGGGCAAAATGGACGAAGGAAGTCAGGACGGGAGCGCAGAAGAGCAGGGCGAGTTACAGTGTTTCCTGTGTCCGCAGACTTTCCCCTCGGATGCAGCCTTCCATTACCACTTGAGCACGCACCCCAGCGAGCCCCAGACGTGGCCGATCAAGCGCAAGGCAGACCAGCCGCTCGAGTTCTCCTCCTCCTCGTCCTCTCCTCTAGAGCCCGGTGGTTTGAGCAAGCTCGGAGGAATGAGTTTCCACATGGGCACATTTATGCCAGATAAAATGGTCCAGGCTGGCATGCAGTACCCTCCCGGACTTCTGCAGAACGGCTCGTCTGGTCCCGGTCAGCAAGCAGGCCTGAAGCAGAAGTGGTACCGCTGCCGGTACTGCGGCAAGAGGTTCGCGCACTCGGGCGAGTTCACCTACCACCTGCGTATCCACACGGGAGAGAAGCCGTACCAGTGCAAGGTCTGTCTGCGCTTCTTCCGCGGCCGCTCCACCATGATCTGCCACCTGAAGACCCACGCCGGCGCCCTCATGTACCGCTGCACCGTGTGCGGCCTCTACTTCTCCACGCTGAAGATGGTCTCGTCGCACATGGAGCTCCACAAGGACCACCTACCTCCCGACTTCAACATCGAGGAGACGTTCATGTACAACGACCACTCTAAAGAGCCCCTGCCCAACCTGGACACCTGACAGGTAGAACCCTGTGCCTTGGTACTTTCTCACTTCTCATCGGTTGTGGACTGTTCTGGAGGACCGAGCGTCTGTAGACCTGGGTTGTAACTTAATGTTTTACGTAATAGAGCCTTATTTTAAACGTTAGAAGCTTCGGTTTTTAGTAGATCCCGTCGATGCCACGCCACTTGGTGGCACCATTTAGGTATTCTGATGGCGCGACGACTGTTGTCCGTGCAGGCGTGAAGATCTGAGAATTAGTTTAGGGTAACCCCTCGATGTCCTTCCGTCTGCTCTTCATGTTTTAAATATAAGCTAAATGTAAATATTTCAGAGGGCGATGTCGTGTGACGGTTGGCCAGGGGACTGGGAAGGGACGGACGAGAAGGCTGAAGCCATGAGCCGGAATCGACCTGCTTTGGCAGAACGGTGTACCACGTTGGGATTTTGTTTACTGTTGTGCCAGTTCACCACGAAAGCGCATGTTTATGAAATGGAATTCACACGGATGATTATACATAGGAATATGGAAAACCTGGCAAGAGTTTTCAAAACATCAATGCTGTCAGCTTTTCCAAACTTGTAATTCCACTAATAATAATAATAATAATAATAGTAATAATAATAATAATATGAATCATTTTTGCTTTGCTTTATCCATACTTTTTTACCCTGGTCTGGGATGGGGGGTTTTGGAATCAGGCGGCTTGTGAGCAAGGCGTCGATTCCAGAACCTACCCTGGCATTCATAGATTATTTGTGCGGTACTCGTAAGCAGAAATACCAGTTACCCGATTATAATCGGTGTTTTCCTTCCCAAACACACACACACGCACACACACACATATATATACATATATATATATACACTCTCACACACGGTACCAGGTCCGTGTATTCTAAATACTTAGCTTAATCTGGCCTCTGGTTCTATTAATTTCAGTGGGTTTTGATCACTAAAATCGTTGTATCTGGCAACCCCGGACTTAAGGGCAGTGGAACGGCTCTCGAACACTTAGCGGAGACTCCGACACGCAGCGTAATAATAATTCGTAATGTCATAAAGGTGACAAAAGTGACTCGTACAGTAAAACCGTCCAAAGGTTTGCAGAGTCAGCGAGGGTTACGTATGAAAGCAGTTTTTATACATTTCACAGTTGACGTTTTTACTCGTCGTATTAACAGTTCGTTTTGTAGTGCAGTGTAAATTCAAAGCCGTTAGCATTTCACCGCAGTTTTACAACGTGTGGGTCCTTAAAGCAGCAATAAGTAGCATTTTAAAAAAGATCCAGCAGCTCCTGATGGTCCAGGTGAATGTCCTGGTGATGTAAAACCTGCAGTCCTAGTGTTCGAACCAGCAGCAAACCTGTAATGTCCAGGTCTAAAAAGTAGTGATGTACCGAAATACAGAGACAAAATCTCTTCTGAAGTAAGGTTTGTTTTTATTTTTTATCTTTTGGGTTTTCCTCCCACAGTCCAAACACATGAGGGTTAGGTTAATTGGTGTCTCTAAAAGTGGCCCCGTGGGGATTAAGCGGAAAATGATGACTGAATGTTTGTGTTTTTTGAGTGACGCGAAAAAAAAAAAATTGTGTTATTGATTGAGTTGATCTGCTACTACTCGAATCGAAACCACTTCAGTGCTTTTGGCACGGCCGCACAACAAAACCAGAACAGATGAGGGCCGAGTTGTGCGCTCTGAGATGCTTTTCTGCTTTGATCTGAACTTCTGGCCGTTCTCTCTTAAACCACGTCTACTCATGTTTTTTCTTCATTGCGCCATTCTTATTCAACTCCACACACTGTTTAATCAGCAGTGATAGAAACATTCAAGCCAGGCTGGCACAGGTCAAAATCACTGCGATCACATTTCCCCCATAATGATGGTTGATGCGACCATTACATGAAGCTGCTGGCCTTTGCGTGATCTGATTCAGATCGCCTGATTAGATCGTTGTACGAGTAGATAATTAGGCGCGCTGGGGTTCCCTCACTCACTGAGGGGCTTGCTTACTCACCTCAGAACCAGCTCTGCGTCGCCAGGTATCGCGAGATTCCTCTCACCTGTACCGCATTTCCTTACTCGTGTCCTCTGCAATTAAAACTCTCGTCTGGTCCGGTTGAAGCCACATGCTTTATTGGTATCGTTTTCAGTGACCCAGAACCCAGAGGTAAAACACCCCAGCCCCAAAACCCCACCCCCGACACACACACAAACCGCCTCGCCCCTCCGGTCCAGCCTGCCTTGACGTTTCGGTGCATCTCTATTAAAAATGGTACCTTATTGCCTGTTTAGAGGGGGAGTGGCACCACAGGGCGTGTGCCGATTCCACCAACATGCGGTATTTTTCTAATGTGAAAAACGTACCTTATCCTAAAAAGGTCAGATCTAGAACTATTTATTTATTGTATTTATAGCTTTTTCAGTTGATAACCGTCTATTTTGTACGAAGTGTTCAAACATTGTTCATTATGGATGGACTGATGTTATGTTATGTTATGTTATGTTATGAGTGCGTTATGTTCCTGACTTGTTGTTTTGCGTTATGATGTGCTCTGAATTAAACCAAGATCACAGATTTTTTTTTTTTTTTTTCTTGATTCAATGCATGTTGGGACCGGTAACTGCGATCAATTCTTAAAATACGATACTAAAATCAAATGGAAAAAAGAACCCAAACAAATGTTAAAAAGGTGACAAGTTTTCGTGATCCACGTATTTTATAAGAAGGGTCCCAAAAAGCGTCACAGGCTTTCTACACCTACTTAAAAAGAAAATCTCTTTAAAAGCTGTTTGGTTTTAGCTAGAGAGATTTAGCCGTCAGGAAAAGAGAAAAAAAAAACATCAGTGGAAATGGGAGAAAAGGGAAACGCTATAATTGATGACAATTTTTGCCAATGAATTCATTCCAGTTACTTTAATTTGCGTGGCCTGCGTTTGACCTGGGCGGGAGGTGCAGCTTTTTTTTTTTAGATACTTGTGGGGTGCGTGCTGGGAGGTGGGGGAGGTGGGAGGGGAGGGTTTGGGGGGATTAGGTTTTAAGGTAAAAAGGTTGGAAACCATCTCGCATTCGGCAAGATGAAATAACTACTTCTATTCATAGACCATTAATGACTCCTTTAAACAAGCTTTGCAATTCCGAATGTTAAACAATATGCTCTGTGTATTCATACATTGTTCTGCAATCTGTGCATAAAGACATTAAAAATGTAATTATATAACTGGATAATATAAAAATATTAACTATAGCACTCTGTCTGTCCATCCCGCAAACCTTCCAACCTTAAACTAGAGCCATGAGCCCAGACCAAACGCGTATCGATTACAGATTGTTTATATATATTTGTGTATGTTTAAACAATCTGTAATGTTCAAACTGAATATGTATATAATGTTTATTTAGTAATATTTAAGTAGTCTTGCAGCTACATTTTATGTAGTCAAAAGTCACAGGGCACGTCCCGTGCCGCGGTTCCTCAGACGGTCGCTACCTTTCTTGTCGTCCACAGTCCCGGTTTCTCTGAATTTGGTTACGAGGGGCGTAACAGTGCTTGGCGAAATTGGTGATCATTCTGGGTGTTGCTTGTTGAAGTCTGTTGCTAGGATACGGCAGCGGCGTTCCCCGGACACCACAATCGTCAATTCCAGTCTCAGTTGCCTGTAACGAACACTAAAGTTTCTGTGCTGATAACTTTTGAACCACACAAGATATTGTAAAACTGATTATGGCAGTTGATTTCTGAGACAATTGTGGTTCCCACTGGAAAAACTTGCCCCTGGTCCAAGATTGTGGCCAGGTTTCTGACAGAGCCCGAAAGATACCCGTGAATTGCTGGGGGATTCGGATATGTCATTTTCCCTTTTGTTTCTGAACTAAAATGAGGTCCTGCGACTTTTGACTCGCCCTGTATAGTGCTACATACAGTACTGTGCAAAAAAAAAAAAACTTAGGCCACCCTTAATATGTAGTTTTAGCAATGATATAATGACCATATATGGGAAATACAGGAAATGCGTAAACGCACAAAAAAAAAAAAAATTTAGAACAGAACAACATGAGCTCTGAAGGCAAAAGTCAGGTTTTAGTGTCGCCTCCGTGGAAAAGCGGTTCCTTTGCTTCCTTTGATCAAGCTTGGTCGGACTGTGGAAGGTTTCCACTACCGGATGCTGCTATTGCTGAATTGTAAGGGGAGGTCACACTAAATACTTACCCCTGTAGCCAACAGAAGCTGTCTGTGCTGATCTTCCTTCGGTATTTTAATACTGCGCACATATTTTCTGGTTGGATTCTTATAAGGAGACGGATATCATTCGATACGGTCCTTCTACCGTCGCAATGCATTTGATTTGTGGCCTAACACTTTTGCACAACACTGTACTTTGAGTCCTGCGGTGCAGTTACCATTGGAATGTGAGGTAATGTAATAAGCTTACAACAAATTCTAGCTGTGCAGCCAAACCTCTTTTTTTCTGTGGTCCAGTGTGCTGATAATCCTCTCTGTAAATGCTTGGCTAGAACAGTTCCCCTTTAATGGCAGCATGTTCCTTTGATAAATAGCACGGCGCTTCCTGTGGGAGTTTCACGCTGGGTGTCTTCTTCCTTCCTCTCCTAAAGGCACTGTCAGGGAACCCTAAAGCTTTGTTTTTGTTTACGTGGAATTTTGACTCCATTGGACCATCCGACTTCATCGTTTACAAGCAATGTAAACAAACCAATTTCGAGTCCTGTGATGTCCTTGGCGGATAGCTAATCGAGAAATTGCCGGCGGACTCTCGTGTTTCAAAGGGGAGCGCTGAACCATTGTGAAACGGAGGCAACCCAGGGGGCGGCGTTTGCTGGATGGCGCGTTAAACGTTGCTAAGTATTTTTTTCGGGGACATTTTGGAAAACGTACTGTATCCGAGAGACATTTGGAAGAGGTTGCATTCACAGCAGCCCGCGTTAGGAGAAACTCCGAAGTGCTTCCTTCCTACTGAGAGTTTCCCTCATTAGGATCCTATCTCTGAGTAACTGGTGCTGGCGTTGCTGAGCTTCCGCTCCTTCTGCTGGGCCGTTCCTGCACCGTCGACCGGTGAGCTCCCGGGGGCCGCAGCAATGCAGGAAACCACTTCTGAGACGAGCTTGGCGCGGAAGCTCTTGCTCAGGAAGTTGTACAGGATTGGGTTGGCAACGCAGTGGAAGGTGGAGAGGCACTGGACGAAGGTGAATGAGAAGTAGAGCATTTCCACAGCTCTGCACGACATCAGGTGCGGGTTCAGGTTCTCCAGTACCATCAGGAACATCACAACGTGGTAGGGCAGCCAGCACATCACGAAGACTAGCGAGTAAACGTGGACCAGCCAGAGGTCCCTGCGGTTCTCGACGTCCGGGCAAGCTCGCATGGCCCGCGCAATTAGGATATTGCCGGTGATGATGACCGACGCCGGCCCCAGAAACTGGAAAATGAGGCAGATGAAGGAAATGGAGACAAACCAGTTGCTTAACAGCACGTAACACCCAGGCATGTCCCACTCCAGCAGTTCCACGTGTACGTTCTCTAGGGACGCAAACAAAATGGACAGAAGCCACACGCCGGCGCACATGAACCAGCGCTTGTGTCTGGGCAGCAGCGGGAAGCAGGACGGTTTGCTCGGTCGGGTCAGTGACAAGTACCTCTCCAGAGTCATGAAGGCCAGGAAGAAGGAGCTGCTGTAGAAGTTGATGGCGTAGATGAGGTTTGTGACCTTGCACAGGAAGTGACCCCACAGCCACACCTGGTCCATTGTGTCCTCTAGCATGTAGAACGGCATGGTGAACACGACCATCAGGTCAGACAAGCTGATGTTGATGATGCAGAAGAGCACGCCGCTGGCCGAGTGGCGTCGACGCCAGTTTACCCACACCACCAGGATGTTCTCGACCAGGCTTGCCAAGAACACGAGTAGGTTGAGCAGGAACATCGCAATGCGTTGAGAGTTCTGGTCCACATCAATTTCACATTCGTAAAACCACAACTCGCTGTGGTTTAAAGACTTGTTTAGATGCTCCGTCATGGTCCTGGGTAGAAGGACGAAAGAGTTAGTGATGGGAAGGTACTCAACGAGATTATTCTCTGTACAAGGACTCCTCAGTTTGGGATATTTCGCCTTTACAATGGATAAACTCTTACAATCAGTAATTATGTTTGTTTGTTTGTTTGTTTGTTTTTACCCGGAACTAAGCAGTGCGTGAGGTAGGAAGTCACACGGCAGGAGCGATGAGCACTGGGAAATGTAGTGCAGATGCAGACGTAGAGAAATGGAGACAGACGGTTCTTCAACTGTTTCAGACCCCAAGGATCAACCCAGTTTGATTTTAAGTCCCTGTTTTTAAATGACTCTAAGACAGAAATGTGAGAAAATATTGGTGGGCCCATGAGAGGACCAGCCCTCTCCAAATGAATGGCTGAAATGTTGCACAAATACTCATTATGTGAAACAAACTCATCCCTATGAGGCCGGGGTGGATGCCAGAAGTCTAAGGGCACTAGTGAAAATGCTTTTTGGCTCTGTGTGGTGAAGGATTCATACCTCAGCGGGATAATGACCCGAAACACACGGCAAAAGTTCGAGGACCGGGTAAGATTGCTTCACTATTTTAGATATGGATAATCAGATTCAGAACATTCCAAATACGAATCAATTCATCGATAGATGAAAATGGACGCACTTGCACTGGAGGGCTCAGATTTTCGGATCCCACTCTACGGCAAAATGGGAATGCACATTACCATGAACATATGAACCAATTCTGAAATGTTATCAAAAGGAATTTTTCTGAAAGATTCAACTTTTCACTCATCGTTTATGATTCGTAAGGAAAGTAGATCGACTTTTGCTAGTGATCTCACATTTTCTTGGCTCCTTTTCCACAACGGAACACTTTGCTGTCACTATACAATGAACGATGCAAGACCAAAAACGCCAAGCGCGTCCAAAAACTGTTCCTCGTGAACTGCTCCACACGAACATTGAGAAATTCAGCCGAGTTCAGCAACGAGGCTTCCTTAGGATGTCCTTGCATTTTTCCTGCCATAAACCATGGCAAATCTCTAGATCGCTTGTAAATATGGTCTTGTCTCTGAACCATGTCCACAGGACGTGGCAGTACACCAGTGCACGGGCCCAACGTTTGCTATTGGCCTCTTCATTTCAGAACTCCTCTGCATTCGTCGTGAGTTTAATAGTTTATTTGAATATCCAGTTAAAAGGACGACGATGCCTACCTTGCCTTTTTAGAGTGCCGCTAGACGGGCTGCCGTGACCCCTCTGGTGGAGCGATGTTCAGGAGGAGCGAAGGCTGAGCTAGTTGGAGAGTTGTGCTGCTTCAGCCTTTTGCATGGCTGAGTTGGGGCATTAAGTCCTCCTCTCTCACCCCCTTACCGCCCCCTCTCCCTCTCCCTCTCCCTCTCCCTCTCTCTGAGCCAGCACTGCTGATAGGATATGCCAAAGGGACAGGAAAGAGGTATGTCTGGAAGCAGAGGTTTCAGAGAAACGTCCTGACCTACAGCTGCCTGTCCTCTATACTTTTGCAACAGATAGGAATGGGGCCCAAAAGGGTAAGTTCTGTAGGGGCTCGCTCTGTAATTCATTGGGTCTGTAGGGAATAATATAAACAAGGCAAAGTGTTTGGGTAGTGCTTAAGGACTTTTAAACCCCTGATTAAAAATGGACGGATTAAGACCGAGACGCTTCCTGCTTTCTGCCAAAGTTCGACCCTGTTTGATTAAAAATGGCTGAACGGGCTCCAACAAAAGAAGCCACTGGTGTAGTAGATATGGGGAGCAAGGAAAAGTTGTAAATCCCCCTCCAATGCATAGATGAGGACCAATCAGGAACGCTGAATTCGCGAGTTCAGGACAAAATGCTCAACAAATCATCCAGAAAAGATATATTTATGACTGGGTTTGGTTCCAGGGCATTCTGGAGGTATATGCAGCCAAAACTGGCAGTGTCCAAGCAGGGGGAGATCGGTCAGGGTCAGCAGATCAATCACTGGTGCTTCAGCAGCAACCCCCACCCACACGTGTCCCTTTCCGAGGCACGCTTATGGCCGAGAACTGGTGCCAAAGCCCCTGACGAGGCAAAAATGAGGAAAGAAATCAGAATTTGAACCATTTTTTTTAAAGAATAAGTTACAAATTGATAGAAAATTGTTACTTATTATTATAATGTTCATAATCATAGTAGAAACTTTAGGTTGATGTTGGATCCAGTGCATAGTTAGTAAGATCTACTAGTCAAGGCTCCGGACTCTTCGGAAACATCTTGGCTCAAATCCTGGATCTGCGAGGCTGCTACTGTTGGGCAGTTAAAAAAGGCTCGGTTCATTGTGTCCCTCCAGATGAATTGTTAGATGTTCTAGATAAGGTTGGGTGTCCACTGTCGTGTTAAATTGCTTAATCTGCTTAGGCTTGTGTTTAACAGGCTTATTTTGAAGCACAGTTGTGCCCCTGTGGCTGATTGGCAGATAGAGGGGTACAGCCGTGCCCTTCTAAATTGTGTCTGTGCCCCCAACCAGTCACTGTAACACCATCCGCTGATCTTCTTGATCGTCTGCGCATATGTTTATCGGGTGTAACTTCGTTTTCAACGTTACACACTCTGGACTCATCGGAAAACCTCTGAGCTCCAATCCTGGATCTGCGAAGCTGCCATTGTTGGGCAGTTAAGCAAGGCTCGGTTCATTGTGTCCCTCCAGATGAACTGATAGATGTTCTAGATAAGGTTGGGTGAAGGTGAATGCTGCTTCATCTGAACACAATACAGGATTGAGAAGTTTCACTTGCAGCTTCCCTGGCTTTAACGGCACCTGTTCTCGAGGGCCTGGGTTCCCATCCCAGGCTAAGCTGGCAAGGAACGTCATGATAGATGGCCGCCCTGTCCTATCTAGGGCGTGCCTCTGCTTGTGCCCAATCACCTCTGCAATTCTTCTGCTTTACCCAACTTTCGCTTTTGCTCTTCAGCTTTCAGCGAGTTCTTTTCGTGATTCCTACAGCCAAGGGAAAATCACAGAGGCAAACAATAGTGGGAAATGCCAGTGCTGTAAGAAGCCTGGCGAGGAAGGTGCCCCTTTAACCGGTCCCTGCGCTTTTCCACGAAGGTTAACTCGCCGTATGTGCGCTCAGAGGACGCTGGACAAATATGTTATTTAAAGCTCATAACTAGCCTGTCCGACTGTTAATGGGTGTCTAGTAAATTCTCCAAGCTAGACAGGCCACTGCTGCTCAAGTAATGCCCTGGATTAGAAATCTAATACCACGTCCTCCCTGATTTATCGTATCGAATCTGTCGTGACCCAAAAACATTACTAAATCCTGTACTTCATTTTCAGGACAGTACGTTTTCAGAGTCTACCTTCAAACGCTTCAAACAGTCACTTCAACCAACAGATGGGCAAAATAATTACCAATAAACTCATTTTTAATAATAAAAAAGTGTTAAATATCTCAATATACTGAATAATGAACGGCATTTCATCCTGGGTTGCTGAGGAGAACTACAGACACTACATCTCCCATAATCCCCCAGCACCTTTCCATCTGAGGCCAATGCTTTCAATCGGTTTCTTTCAGGTTTTTCTCACTACGTTTAGTAAGATCATGATTCATGGATTAATTATTAAATCACTGCTCACAAAAGTACGGGTATTTCATTTTGAATTATTTCTTAAATTAGAAAATATTGGATTAAAGTCAGCAGAAATTTTGGCCAACTATTTACAAAAAAAAAAAAAAAAACGTATAAATAACTTGCTCTTCTTTTCTCATCCATGGCAGAATAGGCTTATTTTGAAACACAGTTGTGCCCCTGTGACTGACTGGCAGATAGAGGGGTACAGCTGTGCCCCCAACCAGTCACTGTAACACCATCAGCTGAACGTCTGCTGGCCACCCATGGAGGTCGGGTCCCTTTTTGAGTCTTGGTTCCTCCCAAGGTTTCTTCCTTCTTTATTCAGGGAGTTTTTCCTTGCCACTGTCGCCCTAGGCTTGCTCAGTTTGGGACTGGCCTTTTAAGATCGTATAAGACTGCAAAGCTGCTTTGAGACAATAGAAATAAATTTGACTTAGCTTGACTTGGTAGCTTGGAGGAGCCATGCTTTAACCTTTTATAACCTAATCATGTAACCATATAATCCAGATCTTTAACCACAGAGTTTAACCGGAAAGACACGGACATACAAACCATGGAAATCTCAGATCATGAAGATGTTTTCTATAGCCAAGGACCATCAGTGTGGAGGGACAAAAGTCTGAAACTGACTCCACAAACATCGGTATTCTTATTAAAACTTATTTTAGAATGGCAACCATTCCCTGTAGTAACAACCTTGAGCAATGTGCATTTGGCTCTAAGCTAACAGTCACCAGCAAAAAGTGATAGCGAGCTTTATCAGTTAGCAGCAATGCTAGCTCACTCACCTCGGATCTGAACTAGTGCAGCAGCTTGCGAAGCAAATCCGCTCTCGATCTCCAGGTGATCTGTGCTCGATCAAAAGCCATGCTTGCTGATTTGTGCTTCTGTTTGTTACACGTTTCCAGTCACCACAATCCTGTAAGGCCACATGGTGGGCGTGTCTTAAGTAATTGGCTGCCACTTTGCATTGTGGGAGCTGTAGTATTACTGTGATTCTCAGGCTTTGTTAGTCCAGAATTCACAATAGTCGTTGTTATTTAAAGTTTTGAACCCCTGCTCTTTAAAAGTCAGAAGGCGTGAGAATGTCCTTCACAGAGCTGGATAGGGTTTGCTTTTTCAGCACCGGGGAATGATCCCCTGCTTGACCTCGTCTCCCAGTTCTGCAGTCTGAAGGAGCTGGATCAGGAACAGTCTTTACGAAAGGGTAGCAGCCTAGAAACCACTTTTTCCAGAAGAGGTAAAAAGGCAAATGTATACTAAAGCGCATAAGGATTGGAATGAAGATCAGTGGGTGAAATAATCAACTGGGTGTTACCTATGGTCATTATACCGTTGCTAAACAACAAAGCAACAAAGACAAAGGCCTAAGACTTTTGCACAGTACGGTGTAGGGGTGGGAATCTCTAGGCACCTCACGATTCGATTCGATCACGATTCGGAGGGCAATGATTATCGATGCGTCTCGATTCGTTTTTTTTTCTTTCTATACAGAGTTTTTTTTCTTTACCATGTGACTACTTGAACCAAATCCAGGATGAATTTAATTATTTTTAATTTCGTTTTTTAACAACAAAACAAATGGAATCAATTTAGCATATTCCAAATCAAATAAATATCTGCCCTTTTATATCAATAAATGAGGTCAACATTTCTGAGGGCAGAATCAAAATCCAGAGGATCAAACAAATCAATTAAATGACGTAGAACACAAATTCAGCTTTGCAGAGTAAGAAAAAACTAATTGGCATCTGCAGAAAGAAGAGTCAAAATGCTGAATTACTTCTTGTAAACAACATGGAACGTAGAACGTGGAACACAATGAAATAATACCAGCGAGGGGCAGTGCCAATGAGCTCAATTAGAAGCTGGTCTACATGTTCGGATGATTGGCATTTGTTCATCGATTCAGAATCGTTAACGTCCGAATCGCGATGCATCTACAAATCGAATTTTTCCCCCGCCCCCAATATGTGTGCAAAGCATTTAAGGGGTTTAAGGGGTATTGCTCGATTTCTCCAAAAGTTGCATCTTGTCAGAGTTTGGGATTTGCACTTTTTGGGTGTCCACCTTCACTTGAATAAACTTGAATTTGGTTACACAGACCTTAACTTAATTAGGCACATCAAAGGTGAACACGAATGCCAAGTGTGAGTCACATTATTGCATATGAGTTTCTGGTTTTAAGAGACTGAAACGACGCGCTAATTTTTGTCCCTGTTTGTAATTCCACCCAGGAGCTGAAGCAGGACATCTCCAGCTTCCGTTATGAGGTCCTGGGAATGCTGAAGGGCAGCGAGACGTCTCTGAATGGCCCAAAAATGATTTCAGGTCCCACAGAACCTTTGTGCTCAAGCTGTTCTACAACGGTGCAGCAGAAAACCAAGACCAAGCAAAACGCATATGGTGCTCAGAATCAAATACTGAACAGATCCTTGATGCTCCTAAGTAAGGCATCTGCCAAAAACAGGACGGACCCCTCCGAGGACTTTCAGCAGTCTGACCAAAAGACAAATCAAAGCTCCAGTCCAAACATCCACTCCATCACAGAAGGGGTGGGAGAGTTGGATTTGGATGGATGTGGCTGCTCGGTGGAGGACGAACGTGAGAATCTGGCTCGTGTAGAAGATGGGAATGAGTCAGAGTCTCTGCTTGAGGGAGGAGAGCCAAGTGTAAGTGAGACCGCCAACCAGATCTGCTCTGTTTCAGCAACAGACACGTAACCCGATCGAGCCTGCGTGATGAGCGAAAGAACACCATTTAAGGTTAAAAAAAAAGTAGGACTCTTCTACATGCTTGTGTGCCTGGCGGAGCTACAGTGGAACTGCGTGCTGGAACCGGCACATATTTGAAAACAGACGTCCTTCTAAAGTCTCAGGGAAAGGTCGGGCCGTGTGGTTCTGCTTAAACGAACAGCAGTCCGAACCAACAGTGCCGTTACAAGCTACAGATCACTGTCTGAAGGAGGCGAATCAGAGCCTATAGCATTAAAATATCGTACAGTGTTACGCTTCACGGTCCTCCCTGATAAAGCCACTTCTGTGTGTTCTGCTGTCCATGTGTTTTCGTCTTCTGGGCACATGGATATTTAAACCAGTAAAAGTGACTGGTTGAAGCAGCTTAGCGTTATCTAGCTACGATTTAAGGTCACTCTAACGTCTGATTTGAAGATCCTACTGTAATTTCTTTCTAGATCGGACAAAGCGAGCTGTTACAAGCAAAATAAAACAGGTAACCATTAAAAACACCTTGACTGGGCCATAGAATCCTTCTGAAAGCCAACGTTATTGGTCCGTTCAAGTGCATTTTAATTAGTCCCTGAAATGAACTGCCTCGTTAGCTATATTGCTATGTTAGTAGATGAACAGATGAAGGGCTGGAATGACTTTTCTTATTTATCACAAGGCACCAGTTTTATAACCAGTTGCCGTCTGAATAAATCTCATTTCGGACATGCAGAATATACAGATATAGTTATTATAACCCCTGTTGCTATTGTTTCTCATGGGAAAAAAATTTTGCCCTCACTGCCACCTTAATTAGATGCACCTTGTCTGTACCAGGTTTGAGGCTTTTGCCTCTGGAACAACCTTAATTCTTCGTGGCATAGATTCAGTAAGGTTCTGCAAACACTCCTCAGAGATCTTGGTCTGTGCCTCCGTGATGGCCTGGGTTAGTCGCTGCAGATCTGTCGGCTGCACATTCACAATGCAAATCTCCAGTTCCATTACGTCCCAGAGCTGTATGGTCTCTACTGGATTCAGGTCAGGTGGAGGTCTGTGGATCTGTTTGAGTTACAGTGAACACGTGATCATCCCGCTGGAGGTACGAATCAGAACGTGGTCCGCTGTGCTCGTAAAGGGGTGCACGTGGTCAGCAACAATACTCAGGTAGGCTGTGGGGTTCAAACGATGCTCAGGTACCTCAGCCTTTGATTGAACCTCGGATCCAGGCCTTCATGACCCGGTCCATCACAGCAGAAATCGAGACGCAACAGATCAGGCAACTTTTTTTTCCCCCAATCTTCCATTGTCCAGTATTTTCTGCTTCTGTAGCCCATCTGCTTCAAAGTTGGACGTCTCGTTTGTTCAGAGCCGCCCCTTCTGCAAACCTCAGCCTCGGCGATCAGAGAACTTCCCCCACTGGATAGTTTCTCTTTCATTTTCAGATCATTCTCCGTAAATCCTACAGATGGCGCTGTGAGTCAAAATCCCAGTAGATTGGCAGTTTCTGAAATACAACAGACCAACAACCATGCCACGTTTAAAGTCGCTTAAATCCCCTTTGATCATGTCTACATCAATCAATGCACTGAGATTCTGCCATTGTCATTCGCTCATTAAAAATCTTGAGTTAACAAGCAGTTGAACTGGTGTACCTAATAAAGTGGCCAGTGAGTCTACTCATTTATGTATAATTTAGACCATATTCGATTTGATGACGTCCTTTCCCTTCCTGCCTGTGCCTTCTAGTTTGCTCCATTATATTCCTCTTTAACTGATAACTTCTGAAGATATGTGATGCATATTTAGCAAGCCATGCCGTTTGTGGTCATGCTGGTGTGTATTTATTGTGTACCCTCATTGCATAATGTGCGTTTGGACCTAACAACAGGAGGTTAGTGTACACGCGAAGATTAGTAAGCGAAACCTGGGCTGAGTATGTCCTGCCTTACACAGTATACTCGTGTACAACATGAATAAACATGCAGATTTAAGCACGAATATCTTGCATTTAACTATTTCGATTTATTTTTTATTTTTTTTGTTATTTTGGGGTCTCAATCTCAGCTCTGGAACTCTTTAACCTGGAGGCTAGAAGAGTGGGACCGAAGATTTTAAACTGTGGCCAGATTGTTTTACAGTCCATCTCAAACTCTGACACAGCGTAGCAGGTGTAAGAAACAACACATCGATGTTTAAACATGTTTACCTGTTCTCTTAATCTTAATCTGTAGTCTTAATTCCGCCATTTAGCTCTCATTCTCTTAATGAAATAAGAAACAGTTGCAGGACACTGGGGAAAAATCAAGATAAATCCATTTTTAATGTGGCTAACGATAACTACAGTTATCTTTTAAATCAATTCAATTCATTTTTATTTCTATAGCGCTTTTTATAAAGTAACATCGTCTCAAAGCAGCTTTACAGTAATACATGATCTTAAAAGGCTGATCCCAAGTTGAGCAAGCCCAGGGCGACAGTGGCAAGGAAAAACTCCCCAAAATGGTAGGAAGAAACCTCGGGAGCAACCAAGACTCAACAGGGGACCCGCCCTCCTAGATGTTAATTAAATAAATACTAAAAGTATATTAAATTATAGCAAAGTTAGGTTAATAGGTCAATAACAAATTATTAATTACATTTGAATCAGTAATAGAATAAATAAACTAAACTATAAAACAAAATAGATTATATAATGAGTCCTTAGTGGGAGGTCCTTGGAGGCACATCGTCTCCTGCTGTCCAACCGATGGAGGGAGTTCCTGCGCGATCTTCTTATCATCTTCTGGATGCCTGCAGAGACACAGAATGAAAGTGTCGAAACCAATGCCAACAGTGGCAGCTTGGCAGGACTGGGCCATGAGCCTTGGAACTTCTGGGCCATAGTCCTTATCCGCATTGCCACCACAGCCGAAGTTACCGTGACTTATTGTTTTAAACCAAAATACAAGAATACACAAACGATAACCTTCTTAGATAAAGCATTTGCCTTTTTTGTCTTGTTATCTCCTTCTTCAGGGAGTCCACAGAGACACTTTCATAGGGAGATCCAATTATTGACCAACTTTTAGGCATTTTCATGTGCAGAACCATTTGCATTTTTCTCTCGTCTCAACCTTCTTCTGGCCACAAGAGGGAGCCGCAAGTTCTCGTTCTTATTCTCTCTCACCCACAGTTGTCTGAACGGGGCAGGATCCAGGTCATCGGGAGCCCACTCTCAGTCTTGGCGTCTGGAAAGCAGATTTGATCCTGAACCTCTGCCGCTCTTTGAGTTCGTTCCTGTTTCTCCTCCAAAGTGTACATTTGAAATTTGGCAAACGTTCAGGTTTAGAAGCACTGTGGGTTATTTTCCTGGCAAGCGTGCGCGGTGTGAATGATAAATTACCGATCTGGCAACTTAAAAAAAGCGATTCAACAATGGTTGCAAAGAAACATTGATGGACGAATGTTAATAACAGTTTATTATGAATATTACTTGAAATTTCTTGTTCTAAACGTACTTCAGCAATAGCGGATAGAAAAAAAGGGGGGTTTTTTTGTCTTTAGAAGAAAGCTGGAAAACAGTAGAAATTAAACCTTTTGAACTTTGGTTTGCAAAAGACGACGACTTATTTTTTATATATATGTTTAATTAGGCTACACTTTTAAGAACTAAAAAAGTATTATGTACGCACACACACACACACACACACACACACACACACACACACAGACACACACATAATACAGTTATTTCTGGTCAGGGCAGCATGGGGGTTCGGTGGGGTGGCACCGCTGCCTCAAAACAAGAAGGTCCCGGGTTCAATCCCAGGGTGGAGCAGCCTGTGTCCTCCCCGTGTCTGCGTGGGTTTACTCCGGGTACTCCGGTTTACTCCCACAGCCCAAAGACATGCGTGTTAGGTTAATTGGTGTCTCTAAATTGTCATTGACTTGTGTATGCAAAACACCCCAGCCGTGTAACTGGAAACAGCTGCACGCCGGTGCCAGGTATGGAGAAAGCAATGGCAAACCCCATCGGGTATCTATCCTAGAGGAACAGGGGACCCTGGCATAAGTGCGCCCTGGGTGGAACACCAACCAAACACAAGCGTGGACCGGGGTCAGCGTTGCACGCCCCTTAGAGCCTTAGACTGGTTCCCCTCCCTAAAACCCAGCCAATTATATGTGTAGCTCAGTTCACCTGGTTCGGGACGAAGCAGAAGTTTATGCATTGTCACATTTAAATCCTTTACGGTTCTGTTCTTAACGCAGATCCAATATATTTAAACTAAGGTCGCGTGGAATAAGATAGCATAGCGTTTATGCTGTACATTCAGCAGCAATGCTGTGTGCTGGATATTTCTTAATAAAAGTGCAGAAAAAACGTAACACGTAAAACGTATACGTTATAAAGGAGTCGTTATAAACGGTGCCGGAACCTGCAAGAACATGGCGGTTAGTACACCCGTATCAATGTGTAATGGGCCACGGATCTCCCATGGCGAGAAGAACCAAGAATTCCCGTGTCTTCTGGCGTTTGGAATGAAAGAATCAAGTTCAGTTCCTTAACATAAGCAGATTTGCTCAATATATGTTTGAGAACTGTTCAATCGGGGCTTCATGTCCTCCCAGTGTCAATGTGGGTTTATTCCTGGTACTCCGGTTTCCTCCTACATTTCAAAGACGTGCATTAGGTCAGTTGGTGTTTCCAAAATGCCCTGGGTGTGCATGTAAGCGTGTACTACTATGACGCAGATAAAAAAATGAATGAACGGACTGTCACGTGAACTTTTTTTTTTTTTTTTAAGAAGCGGACTGAGACCACCTGAATAGCGTGCTTGTTTAGTGCCACGGCTCGGATGGCAGAGTTCACACTTGTTCAAACGAATCACAGGCAAGCCTACAGTGCGAACAACACCCTTAGAAAGCATGCTCACCCGAGCGCCCTTAAGTGAACTTCCTAAACATGAAAGCTGCCCCAGTCAGATGTGAGTCGGAGGCTGAGGCTCTGATCCAATTCATCTGCCACAGCCTTTAGCACTTAACATTCAACCGCTCGAATGAATAATGCGGATCTAGAGTGGTAACATGAACACTACTTTTTAAACCCTGAAGACAAAAAAAAAAACGGATCAGTGTTGTCAGCTGCTAAATGCTGCAAATCAGGTCTGTCGGATAAACCAGGGGGTGTATGTTTTATCAGCTCTGAGGAATGCAGGAACACTGTCTATTCAAAACAGTTGTGCAGAGACCGTGCATGATTCATAGCTTTATTATTACTGCTGCACTTCTCTAGAACATGTGTTAAATACATAGATCAACCGTCCATAAATCACACTGCTTCTTAAAAGGAGAAGAAGAAAAAAAGAAAGAGAGTCTATAGAGGGATAAGACCAGTGTTAAGTGGCCGGTGTTGCCAGATCAGTATAGACAGTGCCTTAGATTCGTTATTATATCCCTCCAGTGGAGCTGCCGTTTTACATAAAAACACATCGTGTTATTTTAGGTTTGTGAATTCTAATTCCTGGGAATTCATTGTCAGACTGACTGGACGGGACAAAGAAAACAGCGCGTCCCATCACGCTGCAATCTCTGCCACTGAAGTGTGTGTATCTGTGTGTGAGACTGCGATGGCTTAGCAGATAAGGTTCAGGGTTCAAATCCCATCCCTGCTGAGCTGCTGCTGTTGGATTATATGGGCAAGGCCCTTAACGCACAATAGGTTGGATCTGAGGTGGTGTCTGCCCTCCGATGGACTGGGGTTAAGCGGAAAAATGTCACCATTTTTTGGATAAAAATGTTTAAACACAGCCTCCGTGGGGATCAAGCTTACATATGGCATACAGTGGGGGCCAAACGAGAAGCAAGAACAAGGAGTGGGACTGTTGAGCCCTTGTGGGGTCACTTAAAGACAGAGATTGTCAAACATTTAGTGACATCTCAAGATGTTTTTTAGAAGGTCATACCATTGTGGATCTTCTGATCTTACACAAACTCGAAGTCCATTCTTCGTGTGCGTGCGCCCCTTTTTCTCAAATATAGTCAATCTTGAGACACAAACAGGTACAGTTAACAAGCTGATTCATTAATTATGCTGATTAAACCGACTTGGATGATTAAGACACTCGATTGTCACATTTCGATGAGATTCGACTAATTGACATGAACAGGTTAAAAATAAAAAAGAACATAAACTGTATCCATTCGTGACAACAGGTTACTGACGAGTGAAGAGAAAATGTAAAAGAAGGGAACCAACTACCAGTGGATAATTCATTGGAATGTAAGTGATTTATTAACTAATTATATAATCTGGTTAATAATAAAGGGCTCAGCCCCCAGAGGTAAGCGGGCAGCAGAAGGCTCGCTGGAGAACAGGAGAAGCTGGAGGAGTCACTCAGAGCCAGACTATAAAAGCTCCTCTCTCTCTCAGTCGAAACCACTTCTCTCTCTGTAAGGAGGTGTTGCCATGAAGCTCCTTTTCACAGCTGCTTTTGCACTTTTTGTGCTCTCTACCCTTGACCAGGTAGACTCGTCGGCTTATGATAAAATATTGACACACAGCCGCATACGGGCAAAGAAAGAAGGGTAAGCTTCCATTCATGTTTTAAATAGAATTAATCGTTCAAACTATGCATTGGAAGTGTTTGGTCAGAAGCTTGAATATGCAGATAAATAGACAATTATTTATTATATCTGTGTGACAAAAACTGAAAGCTAGTTAAATACAATTATAATATATATATATTAGTATATTAGTATATTAGTATCCCCTAAGTACAATATATTAGAAATATATTTAAGATATATTTATATAACAAACAATTGAATTAAAATGGAAATAGTTGATGATTTTCTTTAAATTTTGTTTTCAAATGTAATTATAAAGCATATAGAGACATGTATATGTATTTACCTATACTTATGCACTAAAAATACGTAATATATAGCCACACTTTTATCATAATTTTTATACTTACGAATATAATTTAAAAAATGAATAAAACCCTTTACTATTGCATTGTTTTAAAAATATAAATATTCCAATAAATAGATAAATGATGCAGGTACTTGGTACTTGGTAGTGAGACCCTTGAATTGAAACGTCATAAAAATGTGCACAGCAGTAAATCTATTTTAGAAAAATAATTTTTGAACCAAAAAAAAAGAACTTTTTCTATAGGAAATGTTGGTATCCCTCCAGCAGAAGGCACCGCAGGAGCACGGGTTTGAGAGCAAGCGCTGTTTAGACACAGCATGCTGATACGGTTATTTGTGTTTGCAACACCGCACAGCACTGAAGCAGAAACTTCACCCTGCGATCACAGAGGCGACAGAGTTTTGACACCTTTGACGCCGACCAGGCACAGTGGGGATAGAATATGGCATAAATATATTGTTTACCAAACCGTTATGGCATCCAAGGGCTTAAGGCACTAGACTATGGACAAGAAGGTCCAGGGTTCAAATCCCACCCCTGTTGGGTCCCTGAGCAAGGCTTTTATCTCACACTTGCTTGGATTGTAAGACTGTACAAGTCGTAAGGCACTTTGGGTAAGAGCCCCTTTAAATGTTGGTCACTTAGGCATGTTTAAGTGGTTCATTTTACCATCAGGCACATATTTATCGCTAGAAACCAATGAAGTAAAACTCGAGTCACTGTTAATACAGCGTGAACTTTCATAACCACTTCATATTGTATTTCATCTTTCCACTCAGCCCCAATGTGTGCGCCCTCCAACAAGTGGCGGGGACCAAGAAGAAGTACTTCAGTACGTGCCGTAATTGGTACCAAGGAACCATCTGTGGAAAGAAAGCGTAAGTGGGACAATTTTACAACTCTCTTAATAATGCCCCTGCTGGGAATTTCGGGGTCGGAGTTGATAGGTGAGCGCAGGAGTGCTTGAAAGCTTTTCAGTAGACCAGATTACTGTACTGGAATAAAGACCCGGGCTTTGCTAAGCAGAAAATGTGCAATTTTTTTTAATCTGAGGAAGCGGTTAAGGTACTGGACTCTGGACCAGAAGGTCCAGGGTTCAAATCCCACCTCTGCCAAGCTGCCACCGTTGGGTCCTTGAGCAAGACCCTTAACCCACCATGGCTTGGATTGTAAGACAGTATGAGTTGTAAGTCGCTCTGGATAAGGGCGTCTGCTGTTGACTGTAAGCCTAAATGGGTGACGATAGGACTTGTTGCTAATGATGAACGCACACTGGCAGAGCTGCGTTCAGACAGGTCACCTTTAATTCCCACCCACAGGCAAAGAACACATCTGGTTACTGGATGTGTGGACAGACAGCTGAGTTTGTGTTTGGGAAGCGACGCTTAACTGAGACGTGAGAAACGCTTCGAAAACACACGCAGCCCAAAACAAAGCAAGGTCTCAGCCAATAATGGTGGCATTATTTAACTTCTCCATCGGGGAGGGGGGGGTTCGACGGCCAGGGCTTGCCGGTGTTGAGTCTGCAGTGCTTCTGGATTCCATTTCTTTTTCCATGGCTGAAAGGAGGGGAGGGGGGTCTGAAGCTTTACAAAACGAGGGACTGCCTCACGTGCCATGAACCAGACTGGCCGCAAAGACCCAACAAGACAGCTCCCCCAGCACTCTCGGTCTTGCCTCGGCGCCTCTCCTCAAACATGGAGCAAAGCCAGACCAGGCTTTCTCATCAGCTTCAGATGTTCTGCAGCTTTTCTGCGAACTCAGCAAGTCTTTCACAGCGGATACAGCTGCACGTGCATCCATGAAACGATCATGAAGGTCCTCATCAAATGCATCCAGACCCAGTGTAATGCTAGTGGTTTATGGGTTTCCATGGTTCAGTTTAACTCGTAATACTTCCAGTGTAAGAACACAGGGGTGCTTTGTGAGGCCAGGAGTTCTGCCGAAAACTGTCACAGAAAACAGAAAAGAGTAGGAAAATCTTACATTCTGTCCAGTGGACAAAGTGTGAATTCACACCGTGTGACGAGGACATCTAAAAGAGAAAACTGATTGCAATTAATAAGAAAAAAATAACTGAAGATCTTTCCTCCACACGACTTTCAGGTGTGTGTAGTTACCAAAAGAGCTTAAGTATACTAAAGCACTGACCGGAATTGAATTTGATCGGACATTACTATCGTCCTTTTAGAATAATCTTATACAAATATAAAGGGTATTTCACTTGAAAACCACATTCAAACAAGACTTAACTATGCCAGAGATACCAAAGATGAAGCAGAAACGCAACCAGTGAATGTGAACCAGTTCATATAGTTAGAGGAAGAGAGAATTATACAGGTAGTGGGGAAACAGGCACATGAGTACTACGTACAATAGGACAGGTACATCTACTTACAAACACTATTTACAGCTTGGTATAAATAAGGAGCGGAAATTCGTACACAAAAAGTCTCTAAAGACATCAACCGAGTTAAAATAGTATATCTGACCATCTAAAGAACCATTCAAGACCTAACAAAGGTTGGTAAAAAATGGTCAATTAAGACATTGGAAATTACATTTGATACGAAATTAAAGTTGGACCGTAACTTGATGTTTCCAGTGATCTTTGGGTGGTCATTTGCTCCATGTAGAACCTTCTTCACCAGGAACCATTACAGGAAACGACTGTACTGATTAGGGGTTATTAAAGCCAAAAAGGTTTCAACATGAATCACCCGAAGAACCTTTAGGGATTTTTAAAAAAACGTCTGGTTTCGGTTTGAAAGCACTGGACCACTGAGGAAGCACATGAAAGCAAAACGATCTGAACCCAAATCGAATACCATTAATTGCACTACTTAGAAACTTTAGAAAATGCAAACTGTTTTGACCTGGCTTAAAGTTTGACCTGATCTCAGTAGGAAGGTATTCTTGAGTGGGAGCGTTACTGACCATTAAAACAGATTCCAGATCCCTTTAGTCATATGTCTGAGATCGAAGAACGTTTAAACTCAAGTCTTTCCCTAGTTAAAGGGTTCAATGCATTACTGGAAAAATGATGTAAATACAGTAAAGCTGGTTTTTGCTTTGCCTTGTGTTGATGGCATGTTTGAGACTCTTGTTGAGGCGCCCAACCGACATTGTTTTTTTTCTCATCGCTAAAGCCCTTTGCCCTCACCTAAATCGCTTCTAGATTAGCGGAAAAGAAAACAAAAGTCAAACACAGGTTGATAAAATTAAGATATACAGTCAATAAGAAAAAAAATAACTCAACAGAAAGAAATGTTGGATTGCTGCAAAACTTGGCGTGCAGTTCTGTCTCAGACAGATATTTAAATGATTACAGGTGAGCGCTGGGACTTCTGTCGATAAAACAGCTTCTCAGACTCCACTTTTTTTGTAGTGTACCTTGGCTTAAACTGCGAGACGGGCCTTTGAAAGGGGCATGTCATTGGACTGGCCGAAGCAGGATGGTTGTTTTGACGAATTGCCCCCTAGCTGGGCAAGTTCTGACCTAGCTGTTAGGAGGTGTTGGGAGGAGTGGTTCTGTGAGGCCATACCACCAGTAAAGAGGATGGTTTGATCCGCCAGCAAACACGAGCGTTGTTCTTTATTTCCCACATTACTGAATATATTTATAGCTTTGTAGAAACGGGAATATCTTACACGTGGCTGGAACCAGAGAGAAAAATCCGGTAATGTCTTCTAACAAGAGAAATGAAACTCTCGGACACAAGACATTGTTCATGTTGACTTAACATGGATATAATGGTCTGTATAACGAAACACATCAGCTAAAGAAGGCTCTCAAAAACTCACTGTAAGCTTTCGTCGCGAGGCAGGACAGTCTTGTAAAAAGCACTACTGATAATAAGAAAAAGCCATGGAAAAGAAAAAGATGCAGATGTTTAAAGTTATATTTTGTAATAGAATATATACGACCTCAGCTTCGGTCTGACTTGGCGTTAAAGAGGAAGTTTTAGTTCCAAACCAAGGCTTCCGTCGGTTGGAAATGCAGCGCTGCTGTGTTCAGTATGCAAGCGGCAAAGCCAAGAAATGCCTGTAAAGCTAACCACATTGCTAGGGTGGGCTAAACGTTTAGCTTCAAAGTGTTAATAAAGTTGTGGCGAATATGATGCCTGCTCAGCAAACCACAGGGCTTCGCATGATATTTATTATTTATGAAACACAGCGATGATGGTTAGGAGTAAAAAAACGACCAAAAATGACATTCAGGATGGAGCTTATGTATTAGATTATAATGTGATTAGATATTCGGTAGGACCCCGGGGGGTAAAGTCAGATCAAAGACTAGACTAGATGTGGGTTTTTATGTGTTTCATTCATGCTCTGCTTGTGCCCTCTGTAGCACTGTCCTGTACGAGTGCTGTCCAGGCTATATGAAGTTGGATGGTCAGCATGGCTGTCCTGCTGGTGAGTACAAGTCTACAGAATGAACCAGGTTAAACATGCACTATTAGTCTTCTACCTCACATCAAATGGGTCACTCTTTTTTGTGTCCTCTCCCCTTTAGTCGCTCCCATCGACCATGTTTACGGTACACTCGGTCTGGTCAATGCGATCACCACACAGCAGTACTCGTCCATGTCCAAACTGAAGGAGGAGATTGAGGGGCCTGGATCGTACACCTTCTTTGCCCCCAGCAATGATGCTTGGGATCTCTTAAATCCGGTATTACAAATGTCACTCTCCTTTAGTTGGATTAAAACGGTAAAGAAGCATGAATTCAAGGATTCAAAACAGTTTAATCTCACTGCATTTAACGCAAATATGTGCTGAATCGAACCGAGCATCAGAACGGGGAAGAAAGGGGATTTAAGTGACTTAGAGTACAGTCGAATTCGGTTAATGGGAGCAGCCGCTTATTCGGACCGAATCCTCAAGTGCAGAAACAAATCCTATTATATACGTGTAATTTTATTCTCTTATTTGGACCAAAATTCCGTTAAATCGGACCAAAGAACGTGAGAAGCGAATAAGAAAAAGAAGCCACAAGTCGTCACTTAGAGCGGATACAAAGCGGGTCAGCGAGATATGGGAG